>JAHKKF010385295.1:0-11254 GCA_019740295.1 Labeo calbasu | reverse complement strand
CAGAATAAAAATGTTTGACCTCATTTTTAATTGACTTTTAAATGTTATTGGAATCAAAACTAGGAATCGTTAAGAATCTGAATACCCAACCCTATTATCATCTCATTTTCGTCTGTGAAAAAATGTAATTGACGGAAATTATTCGGCAATGAAATTAACACTGGATGCCAATAAAGAGTCTTAATTTTAAGTGTACTTTATTTTGCTAAAAACTTTTGGATCTTCTCTGTCAAATCCAAGACAACTCAAGTGCATTCTGTCACACAAACAACATCACTTGCAACCTTTGACAGACACGAGTTCAGATATTTTAGTCGTAATACCTTTCTTAGTGTTTGAAGGGTGAAAAATGGCTTCCCTGAAGCAAGACTTGGTATTTTCCAATGACGTGTCAGCTTTCCTCCTAAAGTCCAACTTCTTATTACTTTGCTTCTTATTTGCCAACGTTATTGTTTCAGCCCACTGCTTTCCCCGAGATGAACCAGCAGCTATTATTCAGAGCAGTGGAATTAATTGGTGAATCTCTCACATGCTTTGAGAAATGAATAGATCTACATAATCAATTACACAGTGTGGGATGCTGCCAACAAAACTTTGGAGAAATGTCTGCTTCATGACAAAAGAGGAACTGTGGGGAGCGCCGGCAGAAAACGAAACGAAGCCTGACAGGGTTGCATCGGAATTTCATGTGAGGCAAAAAATACGTTACGGACTAGTCTGACTTTTTGCCCTCTTCTAGAAAACGATTGCTCCACATTTCTGGAGGCCCAGCGTGGAAGCTGTCGAGCATCGGCGCAATGAATTTCTCTGGCTGCTGATGAAACATCATGACTTGTAATGTTCTGGCAGATGGTTGAGTTTTCATCACGTGGATGAATCTTACTGTGCCAATTAGTGTTTAGAAGATGCTAAAAGTGATAATCAAGCTTTGTTTCAGCTGTTTTGCATCTTATTTTATGCTATGATATTGCATTTCTACTTTGAAATGTTATTGGAAATTTTATTGGCTCTCTCAGGAGTGAAACTGTAATTTAACTTAAGCTTGGTTACAAAGGATATGACTCGCATACATCTGAGACAAATTCTGATGAAAATCACGTATAATGAGACTTTTATAAGGAGGTTAATTACTGAGGCCACTTTATACAACTGAACTGCAATTATATATGTCCTATAAAAGAAGAAAATGTACTCAAGCAATTATTCCCTTTAACATATACTGGCATTGCTCATTTTTATTTTTACACTTCATTTCCTTCATGTGAAAACATGCACAGCCAATTCACAACATGTTTTTCTTTATCAGGATTGTTTTTTTTTCCCCGCTGAGGCACATAAATATCATACATGTGAACATGTGCATGTTTTACGCATTTGTAGCTTGCCATTCAGCCGATCTTGGATCCTACCATGGAAAAAAAAAAAAATGACAGGATCTATTTCACATGTCTATTAAAGAGCTGACATTTACATGTTTGTCTTCAGGCTCTAGCATTAGGCCAGCACTGATGCAGCTTAATTTCCTCTGTCAAGATGCCATGGTGCCTACGAGCAATTCTGGCGTGTGGCGTCTCTGTTCCGCTTCATCCCCTCACACCTGAGGCATTGCAGCCCCTTCAAGCGTATCAAGGACCATTTCACAGCCCACAAAAATCTAAGCCAGATCTATTTATAGTATAAAATAGTATCAAAGTTATATATTATGCTGACTAGAGATGCACTTTGTTTAGACAAAATTAATCTTTTTGAGGCTCAGTAGTCACATTTGACCTTAGAACATTTTAAGATGGATCGCCAGACAGAGTCGAACAAAGTGGCAAAAGCAAGACGAGCAAAGTGGCATAAGGCAAGACTGAAGAGTTTTTGTGCAAAAAATGTTAAAGGCAAAAAATAAACAAAGTGATGTAGTTTTGTAGTTGAGATTAAAAAAGTGTTTCTGTTTACACTAAGTGCAAATAGCCCGACTTGTTGGCAGAGCCTACTGACACTAACTCCGCCCACCAACATGTGGGCTAGTTGATAGGCTAACAACAGTTCCAGTGGTGTAGATGGTAAAACGTATGCCGTAGTAATTTTTGACGAACTGATTCTCCCTTTTAAAATCTTATATCACATCAGAAAGTCATTTATTTTCAATAAAAATGAAGGAAACAATCAAAAAGTTGAAAATAAAGTATCGGGTAGGGTTAGGGTAGGTGTAGGGAGGCTTATATTGTCCCAGTAAGGTGGCGTCCATTTAATAATTTGAATTCAAATTATAATTTACACTCAAATCTGTTATTACTGCATACTGTTTTATTATGTAGGCTGCTGCATTACTGAGGTGCAGATAATTGCCACTATTTGCAATAAGTAGTATAAACAGCAGAAAAACCTGCTATTTTAACAGTGTAAATGGAATCTATAGCTACTTGGACTTAGCATATTCGGTTCTTAGCATATCGCTAAGAAAGTACTGCTATTTTCACTCAGTGTATATGGAATGCATTGCTATTTAGACTTAGGCTACATTTACACTAGTGCGTTTTAATTATTTTAAAACGCATAACTTTTGCTACGGTTATGCCTATCATTTACACTACTCCGTTTTTTTCGACCCTCGAAGACGCGGACTTTCGAAAACGCTGCAAACCCTGTTTTAGTTTGAAAACTCCAGGGTTGCGTATCCGTGTAAACGAAGCAAAACAGAGACTTTTGAAAACGATGACATGGCTGCCCACATTCGCTCTGCGTATCCTTGACAACTGTGTAAACAATAACACCATGCTCATTGTTGTACCCATAATATGTATAGGTAGATTCCCATTCGACCGCTTCAAGCAAGTAGACTCATCCGCCATCTAAATAATAAGGCATCCACCTATACATATCTATGGTTGCACTTGCATGAATGGTCATGTAACATGCGTTCTCGGTTGTGTAGTGTAGATGGAGATCGTTTCTGAAACACAGTGAAATGCCAGTGTAGACGAGGATCGTTTTCATTTTAAAACACCATTTTAATATGAAAATTCACTAGTGTAAACAGGGCCATAGTGTAAATAGAATCCATTGCTATTTGCACTTAGTGTAAATAGCATCTAATGCCATCTTTACTTAGTGTAAATAGCATCTAATTTCTTTTTACACAGTGTAAATAACATCTTTTGCTATTTGCACTTAGTGTAAATAGTCTCTTTTTACTATTGTGATAGATACTATTTACACTAACTGCAAATAGCGGTAGATGCTATTTACACTAAGTGCAAATAGCAATAGATGATATTTACATTAAGTGCAAATAGCGATAGATGTTATTTACACTAAGTGAAAATAGCAATTAGATGGTATTTGCACTATAGTGAAAACAGCATTGGGTTCTATTCAGAGAGAATTATCTGCACCTCAGTATTGTAGTATATTATAAAACAATCTGCAATAATAACGTATTGAGTGTAAATTATAGTTTTAATTCAAATTTTTAAATGAATGCTGCCTTATTGGGACAACAAAGGCAGCATCCCTACACCCACCCTAGACCTACCCAATAATTTTTTTTCTTATTTTTTATTGAAAATAAATGCCTTTCTGGTATGATATGAGATTTAAAAAGGGAGAAAAAATCCAGATTCGAACCCGGGTCGATCGCATCAAAAAGACTACAACACACGCTTTATTATCTGCACCACTGGAGCTGGTATTTTATGATTGTCTTTTTTTAGTGTAGTGCTGACTAGCCCAATCACACGTTGGTAGGCGGAGTTAATGTAAATAGCCTCTGCCAACAAGACAGGCTATTTGCACTTAGACACTCAGAAAAAGAAAAATGCAAAAGGAAAATGCAAAAATGAATACATAACTATATTTATATTTTAAGAATAAAGATCACAGTTGTCATACGTATTAACAACTAGCAATAAATTTATAGGAGGAAAAAGAATTGGCGACCATGAAACGTTTTTAAAAGTTGTCCCTTGTCTACATTGCTGAGTGGTAACTGTAGTATATAGTTACCCATATACTGCTTCTACCGCTATAGTATATAGTCATCTATATATTCTGCTTCTTTCCATTCAGTGGAAGCGAACAGTGACCATGGTTGTCTTTGATCCCCGTCAACTATCACCATGTGGGGTTTGGAACTACATAAGGACAAGTAAATCACAGAATTCTAATTTCTTGATCTGAATCAATTCCTTTAATTATATTAAGTGGTAGCAGTGGTAGGCATGACAAAACATTAAAACGCTTTATCTTATATTGAGCATTTGTAAGGCTGATTCATTTAATGAACTGGTTTGATTCAAATGAACTAATTCAAAAATGGCTTATCTTCTAGTGCAGCTAACTACTTTGCAAATGGATAGCCTGACTGTAGTTTAGCTACTTTGAAACTATCCTTTGAAGCTGCAAGCTAATCATATTTTAAAGTAGTTTTCCTACTATTCATCTACCAATGTGCATCATTTTTCCTTGTCCTTAACCATTTATAAAGCTCTTCTTTCTGAATACGGCTAAGGTCACTTACAAATTTGAGTTTTCAGCAAGAAAGTATTTCCCCATAACACAGGGCTAATGTTATTTAATTTTTAATTATTAGTGAGCGTAAACAGCACCTTCCCTTGTACTTATCTCCTTTTATAAGCTATAATAAGCTTTTTACTGAGAAGAGGTTTCTTTGTATTTGACGCTTTCATGAATGTAGTTTCGAGCCAAATAGGTCAATTTCTGAGTGAGAATAATCTCCGGAGCACACAGAGTTTATTCACAGCCTCTTAATCTGTCGGCAATGATTATGCAACGCAGACATAGTTGATCTAATCGTAGAATTTTATTCTCTGTGATGTACTGTGAAACATATTTAAATGCAATAGGAAACTAAAACACTCTGACTGCATAAATATACGAATACTTAAATGCTATTGTTTGTTGTGTCCTATAGAAAGTTAGTCCCAAACACCCAGAGCAAATAACATGTGCCTATAATTATCACGCAATGTCTTCTCAAGGCATCTTTGTTGTTTACCCCCCCATCTCTTACCTAACATCATCATACTAAATTTAGCACTATTAAATTGAAACCTATGCTGAGAAAATGACCTTAAATGAGATTTTGAGAGCATGTTTCATTTTATTCACCCCCTCTGCTTCTCATTCTGCACACTTGTGGTGTTCGCCCGAGCCATGGCTGGATTTGTAAGCGAATTTTAAATCAAGGCGCTTCTTCCCCAGCAGTGCTCCTGTTTTTCAGAGACAATGCTCCAGCGCCACATGAATCCTCTGGGTCTTTCGTCTTTTTCCTTTGAACACTACACCAACCACTGGGCCCTCGGCTGCCCCAGACCTCCAACACGGTCTATGCAAATATCCTACCAGAAGCTGCCCCCTCACCGTACGGATGAGAGACCAGATGCATCTGAAAGTATCAGCGTTTCTCACGAGAGGCCGAAACGGTCCCTTGAACGGGCATATGGCGGCAGCAGATGTGGCTGTTTGGAGGTCAGTTATGAGATGGTGGATGAATATGCTTTGGATTCAGTTGTTGCGCAAGTCTCCAGATTCTCTCGAAAGAAGGAGAAAGAAATTTCACAGAATTTTCACAGCCAATTCACAGAAAGTGAAAATGTTCTCACTGCCACCTAAGACTAACTCTCCTCCAGAGTGAATGTGCTTTGACTTTTCGACTTTGACAGCAGGTAATACCTAAGCATTAGCAAGACACACTTTCTAGAACTACAATTCCCATCATGCTCATGAATTCTGAAACAATTACTATGCTTGTGCATCTTAAATATCCCTTCATTTTGCAAAAAATTGAGGCCAGAGAGCTTTGTCAGGAATGTGTCAGTAATATTATTTTTCTCAGTAAAAAAAAAAAAATAAAGTAATCCATATTACTTATACAAATATAACTAGTTTATTATGGTTCAGCTAAGCAGCTCTACAGTAGAGATGGGCGATTTGGGCTTAAAAATGTATTATGATAATTTTTGGTATTATTGCGATAATGATATCAGTGACGATAATTCAGGGAATCCTGTTTCTTTACAGAAAAGTATTATTTTTCCTTTTGTTACCAAAATAGAGCATAACTGCATACACACATACAATGTAATGACTGTTTAATTCACTGGAAGCCAGAGGGCGCCCTTGCGCAGAAATTTTAACTGAGGAAACATGACAATAAACATACGATTATATGGTTTGTTTGTGTTCTTCAAGCAATCGGGTATTTTTATAAGAAAAAAGTATATTTATAAAGCAATGCTAGTTGACATAGCTTTTATAATACTATAAAATAGCGTGATTTCTGCTCCATTCTGTGATAAGAAACCACTTCTGATTGAAAAAGGTTATTTCAAACACTCAACTATGTTATGAAGTTAATTTAGAGGAAAAGCATGTCAATAAATGATATCTTTGTTGGACAGCAGGTTTGTAAACAGGCTCATACACATGCAAACTGTATCCACAGATGCCACTGTAGACTTTATCGTTATTATCGCGGGAAGACATTCTTATAATGGGGAACATTTTTACTGGTATATGGCAAAGGATAAGATATTGCCCAATCCTTACTCTACAGAAGACAACAGTGTGATTATTCAGCTCAACAGTTTAGTGTTGATTCAGTTAAAAAAAAATCTGTTAATTGTGAAACTAATTCAATTCAGCTATAAAGCAGCTCTACAGAAGACAACAGAGTCATCTTTCAACTCAATCCAACTTCTGTTTTCATCTGACAGTTTCAGTGTCATCACATTGATAATATTACTTAGTATTAAGTGTCTTTAGAGCAAGCAAAAGGCGACAGTGGCAAGTAATCAGATAACCGAAATGGGGGAAAAAATCTTGAGAGAAACCAGGGAGCCACTTATGGTCTAAACATGGAATATAAAGAAAATTATCAGATAATTGTGCATCATAGACAATGTAAATCACAATTTATCCATTCCAAGTCAAATTTAGCCCATCATTAATCTGGCCAATGGAAATTAAACAGCACGGACCTTTGAAACCAGCTCTGTAACTTTAAACATTAAAGTGCCCCTATTATGGATTATGAAAGGTTCATATTTTGGTTTTGGGAGTCCCCAACAACAGGTTGACATGCATACAAGGTTGACATTTCATTGTCTACTAACATGCATTTATTTTTACTTTATTTGCTCAACTGCTCCCAAACGATTTGCTCAATGATTCATTTTTCCAAACCCCCCCCTTGCTTGACGCTAATCTGCGGTGACTGGTCCGATGACCGAGTCTGAGGCGATTGGTCTACTGCGTGCAGCGCATGTCGGAAACGGAACGCTCACCACCATTACATTAAACACCCAATCAATCATGGTATATGCGTCAACAAAACGCAGAAACGTACTAATAAAGCACTGCAGTTTGTACACTAACGTATTGCTCTATTCTTTATCATAATCCCAAGTAATAACAACGACAAACATTCACTATTCACTGACACATTTCTAGACAATTGCGAGCGAACAAATATTGCTGTTAGCCAGTTAGCCAGAGACCTACAAGTTGCACGGAGTGAAGTATTTTGCATGCTACATGAAAGCAACAAGGATTACACCCCCATGTCATCCAAGATATTCATGTCTTTCTTTTTTCAGTCGCAAAGAAATTAAGTTTTTTGAGGAAAACATTCCAGGATTTTTCTCCATATAGTGGACTTAAATGGTGCTCAACGGACTGAAGGTTAAAAATGCAGTTTCTTTTTTTTTGGCCTTTTAGATGATAGGACAGTGGAGATTGGGGGAGCAGGATCGGCAAAGGACCCTGGACCCTGGACCGGAGGCGCAGTTGCGCTATATGTCAGTGTGCTAACCACACAGCTATAGGCACTGACAAAAATGCAGTTTCAATGCAGCTTCAAAGGACTCCAAATGATTCCCAGCCGAGGAATAAGGGTTTTATCTAGCAAAACGATCAATCATTTTATTTTAATATAATTAATATTCATACACTTTTTAACCACAAATGCTCATCTTGTCTAGCTCTGCGATGCGCATGCGAGAGAAACTCTTCTCTCATTTTCTCCTCCAACTTCTAAATTGTCTTACATCTCTGTTTTACCTTTTTTTGTAAAGGGTGTTCGACCCTCCTTGCGCTTTCACTTTGTAAACACTGGGTCGGTACTTCTGCAATAATGTAGGATGATTTTGAAGTTGGAGGAGAAAATGGGATGGGAGTTTTTCAGCAAACCCTCACCGTACTCTAATGGATTTACCCTCACAGCATCTTCTCGACATGATGTTATCCTGTCGAGCTGGGGTCAAGTTTTCCTGCGTCAACAAGTGGGTGGGCAATATGCTAATGTTTTATATTGACGTCAACACAAAACATTCATTTTAAAAACAACTCTTTTAAATGATTCAGAGTCGACTCTTTTGAGAGGCAATAATTTTATACATGGTGCACTTTCAGATTTAAAACTTTGCAGGATATTTTCATTCACTTAGAGCTGTGTTACACACTGCATGAAAGGTCATTTTCAAAAATCCATAATAGGGGCACTTTAAAAACACACATAATGCATTTTATGAAACAAAGACAATGCAAATCACTGCTGTTCATTTCTTGAATAATGCACTTGTTAATATGAAAAGCTTTTCTGCGAAAACTCCTACCTTGCATTTTACTTTCTCCTACTGAAAGGAGCCAGTTAACAGTTGTGCTGCTTCTAATCTACGTATGACTCACAACGGAAGTGATTTCTCACAATGTTGATAACAAAACTGACTCGCTTTAACAAATGAACCCTACATTAACAGCTAAGTTCTTTTAGTCGTAAGTCTTAACGTATTGCAGATAAAGGAGGGCACCTTCTAAAGCAAAATCCAGAGGCAGAGAACAATTCACTGGTGAGCAGTAACATTTATTTAGCCATCTGCACAGGTTGTCAGAGTTCGCTCACAAGGCATCTGTTCAAGGTTTGGGAAACTTCTCTCACTCACAGCTAACCTACGGTAATGAATAAATGATTCTGAGTATGTCACATGTGACATCCATCAACACTTGTGTAAGAGACTTTCAGCGCTAAGCGCTGCTCTAGATGCAGCTAATTAAAATTTTTGTGATAAAATAATTAGCCTCACTTGCAGACAATGGGCTGGAAAATTCCTCTTCCTAATAATTAAAATAAGAAGATAAGAAAGAGGGAAATAGTCTTTGTGAAGAGTGTGGCAGCAATCCATTGCAGCTTTTTGTGCAAAGCATGCTGGGTACATGTTTGACAATTATTTTGTAACAATATGCGTCATTGAGAAAAGTATAAATGCATCAATACATGAATAACACCAGTATATAATCCTCAGAAACTGATTAAAGCGGCAGCATTTACTACTGGAATAGTTTTATAATCTTTTTAAAAGCATTATTGGGTTCCCCGCTAAGGCAAAACCTGTGCTCTCTCAAACAGAATATTCTTATGAGAACAAAAGCAGGGTTCCCTGTCGAATAAGACCTTTTCTTTGTTATGAAATAAATGACATTTTGTCAAACCTGAAGCTCAATTATCTTAGGAAAAGGGCTCTGTAGGGGGTTCTCGAGCAAAACTTTGCAGCAAACCCTGACAAATGTTGTGTATTAAAAAAGAATAAATCTGTCACAACAAGAAATATGAACGCACATCAAAAATGACTGCAGTGACAGCTGTGAAAATATTGCACTTTAACACATTGCGATACAATATTGTTAATCAAAAAACTAGCGTTTAGCATCAGCCTTCTTACAATGCCAGTTTGGGTGGCGTTCAAATCCGAGCCGGATCCAACACCCACTAAACATCTCTGCGTGTTTCCATGCTGTGAAATTTTATGACCCATGCAGGCAGTCTTAGAATGATGTACTATCTGCCAAAGATGGTCATGATCTAATGCAAAATGCTCCTTTAATGATCCAGCACCTTATATACTGTCTCCTGTTGACATATTATTGTATTTAGGCTGCATGAAGCTTCACTCCTTCTAACACTGCAATTTAATTTTCTCTTGTATTGTATTGCTTAAATCTATCAAGACCAAGAAAATGGGGGGAAGCGGAATGTTATGATAAGAACGAGCTTATTGCGGAAGCTCTGATAACTACTTGTGGATTATTCTTCCGCTATTGAAGGGAAGCATTGTTGCAATCACATCAGTTAACGCAGAAATTTGAGACATAAGACAAAGAAATCACGTAGGATAAAAGCAAAAGGCTTTCTCCTTACTCTCTTTGGGAAATCCTTGGAGAGTTTTCTGTTCTTTTAATCTCCCGAAGTCTGAATGAAGCAGAAAGTTTATTTAATTTTTTAGAAAGTAATTTATAAAAAAGCCCATGCTCTCAGGCCTTATCTTCACAACTTAGGAGACAGTTTCCTCCAAGAAGAATGTTTTAAGTCATTAAAGTCGACTGCTTAGACATCAGTGGACAACTTACCCATTCAGAGCCCAGTTTAGTCCTCTATCAGTCTGGCCAATGGAAATGAAATCAGCTCTGACAGTAACTACAAATGGACAATAAATATGCAAAATCAGAATACAAACGTGTGCTCAATCGTTATTGGAACGTATAACGGTCATATTTAGAACCCAATGAATTCCGCTATGCAGAAATAATGCAATTATTATTAAAAAGTCATTTTTAAGGAATATTTACCAGAAAAATAAATAAAATACTTTTTTTAAATTAAATAAAATCAATGAATTAGAAATACTTTAAATTATTCAAATTAAATGAAACCAGTAAAATGGAATACAGAAAACCCCATGAATTCCGCTATGCAGAAATAATAAAATTATTATTATAAAGTAATTTTTAAGGAATATTTAACAGAAAAAATACTTAAAGAGTATATATTTAAGAAAATAAATAAATAAAATAATAATGCTTTTTTTTTTTTTAAATAAAATCAATTAATTAGAGATGCTTTTGATTATTAGATTTTAATGAAACCATTAAAATGGAATACAGAAAACTAATGGAAAACACAGAATTTGGTTAAAAAATAAATAAATAAATAAATTCATAGGGTCTTTCTTAGGGCAACTTTTCTCTCTCTCTCTTAAAATTGGGTTATTAATTAATTTATTATTTTGGTTACTCTCACGAAAATTAACCATGGTTTTATTATAGTAAAAGTATAGTAACTATGGTTTTTGGCGCACTATAAACCATTTGTATAAGTATAGTTTTACTACAAATAAAATGGTTAAACTATGGTTAGTGTAGCAAGACCATGGTTAATTTGTGGTTATCATGGTTTAACTATAATAACCAT
>JAHKKF010385235.1:0-11754 GCA_019740295.1 Labeo calbasu | reverse complement strand
CATTTTATTGGGTTGTTTTTAATATTTTTTAAACTGGGTAGTTTTTCTGTAACTAAGTTGCTGGGTCATTTTTAACGCTGGGTTAAGCCTTGGGTTAAGCCTGTCTCTGACAAAACAACCCAGCTGCTGAGTCAGAGCGTAGGCTTTTTGAATTCTCTACAGGAAAGAGCGGTTCTCAACGCCGCCAATTTGGCGCACTTCTTCAGAAAACCTTCAGCAAAGGTTTGTATACATTTTGTTTTATTTATAAAGTCTTTACTGTGCTGTAAATTGTATTATTATACAAGGACGAGATGTCAGTCAGCTGCGGTCACTTTGCATGATGGATAAAACAAATGGATTTTATTTGTTATAGTACTGAGTTTAATTTAATTTGATGTTAAAATATACTCTCTAATGTCAGTACTGTTTGTTTATGGGCAGGTTTTGGAGTCAGTCACAGCATCTTTCAGCTATGAGTGAAACGCAAGGCCACTGTCTGAAGTTTGCAGTTACCCCGATGAATAGCAGCCTATCACAGGCTCAGATTTTAATGACACACCGGCACGAGAATTAGCGCTATTTCCGTAAAAAGCAATTACAGAGAACGGTTGAATACACTAAAATTAAATTGCTACTTTTAAATGTTACATTTTTTATGTCTAAAATAATATTGTATTGTAATATTGTAAACTATGCTGTATTCACCCAAATAAATTCAATTTCTGTTGTATTTTGTCCATGTGTTCTGGCTTCATTATAAATGTTATAAATGTGACCTTTTCACTGTGACTACGTAATGCTTGAAGTCGAACTACTGCAAGACAAGCATTTGTGGTTAAAAAGTATACCAATCTTCTTTTTTTTTTTGAAAATGACCAATCGTTTCGCTAGATTAGACCCTTATTCCTCGGCTGGGATCATGCAGAGCTCTTTGCATTGGAACTGCAATTTGGACCTTCGAAAAATCCTGGAATGTTTTCCTCAAAAACCTTAATTTCTTTTCAAAAAAAAAGAAAAAAAAAAAAGACATTAACATTTTGGATAACATGGGGCTGAGTAAATTATCAGGAAATTTTAATTAGTGAACTAATCCTTTAATTATTTTTGACCTAAACCTAAAATGCCAATTTGTCTTGACTTCATCTCAAACTATCAAAAAAATTGCCCCTCCCAAAAAGTATTTGGTAAGAATACTGGAGTATTGCATAAGAAAAAGGCTGCATCAAGTTGCATTACTTGTGTTCCTAAAAGTTAAGCTGCAAAACAAGGTAAACCATAAAACTACAACAATCAAAAAACTCATAATTATTTAGCATTATTCACTCACACAATACACGAAATATACAATCAATAGATTGAATGGAAAGCCTACCAGGGAGTGGCAGCCTGATACATGTGAATCATAGATGGCTCTGTTTGTGTCTGCATGACTGGGTGAAAGTCATGGTCTTATCATAACTCATATTTAATGCAAGGAAGGGTGAGAGTTCAGACCTTGTCCTCATTACATGGCCCTCGTGACCTTTAGCATGTTGCCCATCACTCTTGGACATTGCATCATCCTCCCCAGCTGTCCGGCTGTTGTATATATAGCTGGTGCGAACACCCTTCACACAATTCAGGAGAGGACTAGGAAGTTCCATCATAAAAACAATCAGGGAAACCACACTGGGGACCGTAAATCACAGATTTTTGAGGAGCACTTGAAGGTCTGGGAAGTGCACATTTCCCCATTATGCTTCGCAGGAAGCCCCACATTCTCCTCCTGAACCCAGGTCACATGGGGTCACAACCTTGGGAAGGCTATTGTACATACCATGGCAACCACGGCATAAGAAACACAACAGCATACCCCATCCACACCCTCCAACACAGGTTAATTCAAAAGGACTCATGGACTTAGATGCGCAATGTGGACAAAGTCAGCTGTAAAAATGGAAAATGATAAGATAACATCCTCTCATATCTGACTTTATAGGCTTTACAACTATATCAGAATCATAAAACTGTCTAAGTGCTATACACTTAAAGTACAGATTAAAGTGCTACCTTTCTTTGTTTTCTTTGTGCACAAAAAGTATTCTTGTAGCTTCATAAGATTAAGGTTGAACCACTGATGTCACATGGACTATTTTAATGATGTCTTTACTACCTTTCTAGGTTTTCAAGTTGTCAGTTGCGTTGTTGTCTACCCAGGATCAGAAACTTCTCGGATGTTCCAAAGATGAATGAAGGTCTTATGGTTTTGGAACAACATGAGGGTGAGTAATTACTGATAGAATTTTCATTTTGGGGTGAACTATCCCTTCAAATAAATGTAACTTGACTATCAGTGTTCAGCTTGAGCTAGTCTTCAATGTTCAGAAGAGCAGCAATGATCCCAAAACTAGGAAAGGTCCAGACTGACAGGTAAGCAGCTGTAAGGCTGTACAAGTGACAACAAAAACAACAGTAGGGTTGACAGGACTCAGGGTCTCATTCGATATCCAACCTGAGACTTCTCACAAAACTGATTCTGGCCAGCTCTTGTATTCCTACTATATGGCAGCTGGGCATGCTGCCACTGTTATACCAGGTAAACATGTCATAACACTGGCCTCAAAAAACAAGGCTTTTTGGCTTTTCTATTTGAGATTCGTGAACATGGTCACAGCAGGCTGATTAGAATGAGAGTGGTGGAAAACGAGAGTGCAGGTCAGACTGGTAGTGCTGTAATTTTATGGCCTGCTATTTAGTAGATGTTTTTAAGTGCCACACAGTGCACTAATGGCTGGGACAGTGTCCCTATAGAACAACCTAGTGTTGTGTGGCTTGCTTGAGGGTGCAATGATGATATGGTTCACAAGGTACCTTTCAGTTCATAGGTCACCCACACCCTGGACTGAACCTGCAATCTTTGATTTAGCAGCAGAGGCTCAGGCACTGTGTGTGGTCAAACCTTAACACACAAAAAAGAAAAATGCAAAATATTAGTTTAAAATACCTGTTTTTAAAATATATTATCAAATGTTATTTAGTCCTGTGATGACAAAGCTGATTTTTTAGCAGCCATTACTCCAATCTTCAGTGTCACATGATCACATGATCATTCAGATTAGAAATAGGGGTCGACTGTATGTGTTTTTCAGGACCGATCAAGTAGACCGATAACTGATATTTTGAACCAATACGTCTGGTGTAAAAATGAAAATTAATGTCAAAATTAAGAACAACAAGGGCTCTTCAATTATTTTATCGGCAAATCAGCTTTAAAAATTACCAATACCGATAACCATAAAAATGCTTAATATTGTTGCCGATAATTGGCCAGGCCTAATTAGAAATTATTGTAATATGCTGATTTGGTGTTCAGTGTATATATATATATATATATATATATATATTTTAATTATCAATGCTGAAAACAGTTATGCCTCTGAATTTTTTTGTCAAAACCAAAACTGGTTTGAAATTGTTTCTTTTTTCTTTTTCTTTTGGATGATGATGAATAGATGCATTTAACTTTGATCAACTTAATGCCTCATTGCTAAATAAAAGCATTAATTTCTTTTTAAAAAATGTTATAGATTTTAAACTTTTGAACAGTAGTGTATACACATATATGTGACCCTGGACCACAAAACCAGCCATAAGGGTCAATTTTTGGCAACTGACATTTATACATCATCTGAATTTATAAAAGCTCAATAAATATAACTTCCATTGATGTATGGTTTGTTAGGATAGGACAATATTTGGCTGAGATACAACTATTTGAAAATCTGGAATCTGAGGGTAAGTATTTAGAAAATCGCCTTTAACGTTGCTCAAATGAAGTTCTTAGCAATGCATATGCGGTAGGAAATTTACTAAATATATTCGAGGAACATAATCTTGACTTAATATCCTAATGATTTTTGGTATAAAAGAAAAATGTATAATTTTGACCCATACAATGTATTGCTAGCTATTGCTACGAATATACTCGTGCTACTTATGACTGGTTTTGTGGTCCAGGGTCACATATATTGTACAGGAAACCAATTATTTATATACACACATATTTTTGTGTTTCTTGTAAGAATAAATGGTTTTATGTCAGCCTACCAATGGTTGCTATAGCATGACTTAAACATAGAATAATATAGTCAACATCCACAAAATACTTTCACCCTTTGTCTTTCTTTTTTAATTTTTCCGTTCCTCTTTCAATATATGTATCCAAAGGCATGGTATCAAAAGTTGCTTTTTTATGACTTCTGTTCCAGTTTGACAGGCTAACACCCATGGAGGCCATGCCAAATGTGCCTAGAAATAACACCGGGCCTCCCTACTGTCTCTGAGATTGCCCACCTAGGAGCCTGGCACACACCATGGCGCACGCAAAAACCCTGGTGGATTATACTCATGAAGCATATTTCATAATGCAATGCAGTCTCCCAGCTTTCCTCCTCTATCTGCCCTCATTGTCCCAGTCGGCTGCCGACGGGCAGGCGCAAATAATTGCTCTGGCTGCTTCTGCGCCCCACCTCACCCGTTCCAGACGGGTATATCGGAAACACGAGTCATTAATAACAATGACACAAAGCGTTACTACATAAACACTTAGCGAATGGCGGGCGCTGCGCGCCACACACCTCCACCACTCTCCTGTTCCCCTGTAATCAGAGCAGTGAGGTAATGAATGTGGAAGATAACCCCTCCGCTGGGCGGAAGGGGAGATAAAGTCGAAAGTGATTAGGAAGAGGCGGGAGGTGAAGAGGAGGTGGTTGGAGACGCTGCTATGGGGTCCTGACAAAAGGTGCAGGTGTAGCAGTACATTCTGGACAGGAGCTGCTCTGACAGGTGACCACAAAACTACCGAACAAGCAGGTAATTACCCGGCCAAGGTAATTTACTGGACTAAGTGCCACTTTTGCCGCCCTGTTGGTGTGACTGTGTGCAATTATGCACAGAGGTCTAACAATGGAACATGTGTGCCATTCACGCGGTGGGCTGAGCCGACCGGCCCGAGACCACCAAAGACACACATGCGCTACGTCAGCTGTGGACACAAAGAATGACAGAGACAAATGAATGCTCTAAATGAAAGGTAAGTGTCGACTGTGACTTCAAACATTACTTTATGCTGGCATAAGCAAGCAGAAGTGTGTTATTTTGATGCCTATAATGACGCCAATTTCAAAATAAGAACATCTTATGGGAAAGCTGCATCTTTAATTTGCTCAAGATGACTGACAACTCCATCAGCTACGATAGCTGACGTAAATTCAGTCTATTTTTATTTTAACCAGACATAGTGAGCTTTCATAGCTGTCTGTGTTGCTTTGTTTCATGTACAGATCATTTATAAGACACATTATTAGGCCTCCTGTATGACAAGTAGACAAACTTGAATGATCTTACATATTTCCTCTTTATAAGTTTCAGACCGACGACTGATTGAAAACAGAGCAATTCTAGATCTTATTTGATCTGGGGTTAACAGATGTCAGCACTCTTCAAAGAAACTTTAAAGATTATAAAATGTTTACTGAAAACTATACATGTATATATATATATAAGCAAACAAACACATACATGTAAAGCTGCGTCTGTTGCTGCATGTGCATGTGCTCTTCAAATACTACTTTTCTCCCGGTCCATTTTGTAATAGCAATCAGGATCCAATCAAGATCTTTTCTTTAAAACCCACATTAATTTCTGTTTGATGTCAATGATTCAAATAATACATTTAAAATCATATCCAACAGCACAGCGAGCGCAAATGATGGAAGCTTGTGTGAAATAACGCACCTCCCTGCCCATACAATCATTTCAGCAATAATGCAATATTGAGGAATAAAAGGCCCTAATAAATGAGTTGGAGTTGTCCGCTTCCTGACGCAGTCTCTACCCTGTGCGCGAAGACATCATTATGCTGAGACAAATGAGTGCGCGTATGTGTACGCGGGTGCGTGCGGATGTGTGCGCACCAGCGTGTTTGTGTGGATGGGAGTCTTAAGAGCTCACTCAGAATTCACATCCATCTAGACAAGCGGCGGGCTGATAATAAACGCCCCTCAGCCTGATGATGGCTTAATTACCAGTGTAAAGAAAGTGTTTAATCTCTGACCCGTTTCATGTTCTCGCCACTCTCTTTCTCCGGGAGTGTGTGCGCGCGTGTAAAAGACACTGCTGCGTCCCACTCGTAGAGAGACCCCTGCCGTCTGCCAGGGGCCTGTAGGGTGCAATTAGAAACCACTAAATGAAGTTGACTATACGGTTTCATTTTTCGCTTTCTCTTTCTCCACCCCCTCCTCCTCTTCAGCCTGCGTAATTAACATGGAAAACTATGCGTTGTGCCAGAGACAAAAGTCTCTAAAACAGCTGCTCTTGATAAGGAAACATGGTTTTATTTCCATGTTCACATTTTAAACTACACTGTCGTAATTTCATTGTGCACTGCCACGAAAAAAGATTACCTTCAAGGAGAAGTCCACTTCCAGAACAAAAATTCACAGATAATGTACTCACCTCCTTCTCATCCAAGATGTTTATGTCTTTATTTTTTCAGTCGTAAAGAAATGATGTTTTTTGTGGAAAACATTTCAGCATTTTTCTCCATATAGTGGACTTTTATGGTGCCCCGAGTTTGAACTTCCAAAATGCAGTTTAAATGCGGCTTCAAACAAACCCAAATGCGGTTGCAAACTATCTCAGCCAAGGAAGAAGGGTCCTATCTAGCAAAACAATTGGTTATTTTCATAAAAATAATACAATTTATATACTTTTTAATGTCAAATGCTCGTCTTGTCTCACTCTGCCTGAACTGTTTTTGTTTTCTGGTTCATGACAGTTCATGACGGTTCGCTGTTTTACCTTTTTTGTTAAGGGTGTTTGATCTTTGCATGTTCACTTTGCAAAGACTGGCTTGGTACTTCTGCTGATTTTGAAATGATTGTTGAAGTTGAGGGAGAAAATACGATTGTCTAACTGTCTGGAGCCAGAATACACAGAGTTCAGGCAGAGCAAGACAAGACCAGCATTTGAGATTAAAAAGTATTTAAATTGTTTTTTGTTTTTTTAACCGATAACCGATCGTTTCACTAGATAAGACCCTTCTTCCTCATCTGAGATGGTTTACAACCACATTTGGGATCGTTTGAAGCCACATTTAAACTGTATTTTGGAAGTTCAAACTCGGGGGACCATATCAGTCCATTGTATGGAGAAAAATCCTGAAATGCTTTCCACAAAAAACATAATTTCTTTACGACTGAAGAAAGAAAGACATGAACATCTTGGATGACAAGGGCGTGAGTACATCATCTGTAAATTTTTGTTCTGGAAGTGGACTTCTCTTTTAAGAGGTACAACTTAAAAGATACTGACATGTACCCTTAAAATGATAGTTCATACAAATATGTAAATTTGATTATAATTTACTTACCCTTTTTAATTTACGTTGCTCCAAACTTGTATTCCTTTCTTTCTTCTTTTTGTTCTGAAGGAACATAAAATAAGATATTTTTAAGAAATGTTTAGTCTAACCAACATTGAAACCCCATTTAAGGAATAGTCTACCCAAAAATGAAAATTCTGTCATTAATTACTCACACTCATTTTGTTCCAAACCCATAAAACCTTTGTTCATCTTCGGAACACAAATTAAGATAATTTTGATGAAATCCGAGAGCTTTCTAACCCTGCATAGACAGCAACGCAACTGACTCGTTCAAGGCCCAGAAAAGTTAAAATAGTCCATGTGACATCTGTGGTTCAACCTTAATTTTATGAAGCTACATGAATACTTTTTGTGCACAAAAAAAACAAAAACAATGACTTTATTCAACAATTTCTTCTTTTTCATTCTAGGTCAGAATGCAGACTTCTGCGTCAGCAACACCACATACATGCATTGTGGTACTCTCGTGAACACGCATCGAATTTTCACCCAAAAAGTATTCTTGTAGCTTCATAAAGTTACGGTTGAACTACTGATGTCACATGGACTTTTTTAAAAATGACCTTACTACCTTTCTGGGTCTTGAACATGTTGCGTTGCTGTTTATGCAGGGTCAGAAATCTCTCGGATTTCATCTAAAATATGTTCATTTGGGTTCCAAAGATGAACGAAGGTCTTATGGGTTTAGAACGACATGAGGGTGAGTATTTGAACACAGAATTTAAATTTTAATAACATACCTTTAACTTTCATTAGATGGACGAACAAAAAAAACAAAAAAACAAAAAAATCAAAGAATGTACTGTTATGACATCACTGTGAAGAAAACTGAGAGGAATGCATGTGGCACATATTAACATATTCATCTAAATGCCACTCCCAGCAGTATGGGTGGCGTCAGGATGTGTGCTAACGGTATACCACTGTTCAGGTATTTCAAACATGATTTTCCCCCTAAGCGAAGGTTGATAAAGAACTTTGTTGTGAGTATATCTAGACCTACATTTGTCCAGTTCCAGAGTGATATATGACACAGTGCTAACAAACCGGCCAGCCCCATTAACAGTCGTCTGGAGGCTCCAAGGACCACTAAATCCCTGCGTCTCAGCTACACAAACAAAGTCAATCCACCTGAGACGGCGGGGGACAGGATGCCGGGCTACTTATAGCAACCTGAGAGCCGCAAACAAGAATGGCAGGAAAGCTGCTCAGGCCCAGACGCTTTGAAGTGCCCTACCGCTAAACTAGTCTGATCGGACAGGCCAGCATCTTTGAAGGCAGGTTATCCTCAACAGCCGCGTGTCCTGTTGTGAACGAATTGTTTCCTCTTTCAATTTGTCTTGATTTTTTTGGTTGAAATTGACACTTGGCAATTGTTCTACTGGGTGAGGCCGGGTTCTGCTAAATGCGAGCCTCTACCGGTGACTGCGCAGTGTTTTCTAGTAGCGAGTCAGGTGCCGGGGCCGAAGTAGCGAATCAGTGCAGGTGACACTGCTGTGACACTCCAAAGGAATCTCCTGTGGGGTGACCTCCCGCTAACTGGCCATTTCCTCTATCCACTGGGTCATGACCTTTTCTGCATCAGCCAAGTGAAGCCATTAGTCATGGGACTGAGGTCATTCTACAGGAACACCATACATCACGCTGTATATTGGAGAGGCAATGAGATGTCAGCATTAATCTTTCTAATCTCTGTGGTTTTAATGATGGCCTTTGACTCTGACAAACTCACAGTTCATAAAGGCGTACAGGAACTTTCTCTGTAGGATATGATGTGAAAGAGTTTCAGAGTTTTGCGCATCAAATGCGATTACAAACTTTGAGAGCTCTGGAAACGTGTGATGGGGCTAAAGCGGTTTTCCAGTAAATGCAAAAGCACAAGTGTATAAAGCGGCAAAGGAAGACATGCTCTGGTTGTTGAGAGCGCAACGTGACTCCTTGTGTGCACAATCAGAAGCATGATTTTTTTTATAATTCACATTTACAGTGTACACTTAATAGAAGCGGCACATAATAACACAGACAAACAAGTCTGTCCTCTGACGCTGATAAGATTTGCAAAGCATCACCTGTGTAATCCGAGAGCAAGGAACAGGAAGTTCACAGATAATCCTCAAATCTGAACATGCATTGATCTTAAAAACTCTTTTGATACAGTACGCCTACTGCTAACTCTGACTTAACTAAAACTTAGTACTGAAATACGTTTAGAAAGCATGCTGAATTAGCCGTGGCAATAATGAATGTTTTCCCTAGTGAAAAATAAATACACTAAAATGTATTTAAAATACATTTATTTCATGCTAAGTATACTACAAATACATTAACATATTATGTAGTTAATAAAAATACCATACAATTGTACTTTTAGTATACTAGACTGCTATATTTAAAGCTAAATCGGAACAACTAATTTTGTACGTAATGCACTTTAATTGTGCTGAAGTAGTGCTGAAGTCCAACTAAAGATATACTTAAGTATATTAGATTGTGCTAAAGTGAAACTATTGCAAACTAAACTATTACACAATTTAAATATTTTGCAATTTAAAGACCGATATTTTTCAAAGGTCATACAATGTGACATTAGTGACATTACAACATATTTTATGCTTAATATTAAAAAAGTGCATTGTGCACAAGTAGTGCTCCAAATAAAGTTTAATTAAAATTTTTATATCAGTAAGTCTCGAACGTCTCAGTAATTATGTTAATAGACTTGAACTATACTTAGTATAAAATATACTCATTTTAAATCTATTAATTTTTTACTAGGGTTGTCACTGACAAAACTAGCAGGTTGTCTGATTATCAATACGAAATGCTCCCTTAATTTGACATATTATCAGGATTGGCCCTTTTCGGTCTCTGGATTTGCCCAGGTAGGATTCATGCAGCTTCTATCCTGTGTATCCTATTACCCACTTGAATTCTGATATAAATCATATTTGTTTTATTACCACAGCCAATGAAATCAAGGCTCAAAGCATGATTGTGATTAATGAAAGCGACGCCCTTTTCCTGTGGGTGAAGAGAGGGCATCCTCATCCAACTGGCCCATCCTTACTTTCCTTTTCCAAATAAACACAGCAATGTCAACCGTCGAAGCACATTTAGTTTTGACCCGAGGGCCGCGAGATATTCTTAGCTCACTGATCACGCTCCAAGCGGTCATTGAAAGCGCTCTTTCGCCATGGTGGGGGACGAGTGCGGAGCTGCACGTTGGCCTACCCCGAACAGGAAATTCCAGCTCTCTCCCCAGCCTCTGAACACAATACTACTCAAAACACACAAGATGAAGGCAGAGAGCGGGAGCAGGCCAGAAAGTTGTTCTGTCTCTGTAGATATCCCTCTTTCAACCTCTAATCATCCTTCTCAAATAGGGGACGAATATGCATTATGTAACTGAGACAGGAAAGGAAAGCCAAAACACACAGAAACAAAGTGTAAAGAACAATCGAGCTTTGATACGGGTCGCAGAGATTCGTTTGGCGGGCTGAGTCAGCATGAAAGGGCCGCGGAAAGCGTTTCGCCTCTGGGTTGACCGTCGATAAGAGCATTTGATGGGATTTGAGAAAATGATAATCCCCGTCCGTGACTATAACCTTTCTCATTCAATGCGCTCTTGAGAAGGGACGGGCTCACCTTCAAAAGTTAACATTTACAAATACAGTACATTTCCTGCTGTAAGTGCCGGCAAATCAGTTCAATCAATTAATTAATCTGAGAACCCTGCGCAGGGGACGACAGTAGTCTCGCAACAGGGTACGTGGCTGAATAGGATTAATGGGTCGCTGTTCCTCATCGTTCGGTTCAACTCGTATGCATCCAGTCAAATTAATATGAATTTGGGTGTCCATTAACCAGCCTCATGACGCTCGCGAACCCGCTTTCCACGTATTGACCTAAACGCACAGCGTGTTACGGTACTGTGAAAGGAGAATGGGCGGCCAAGCCAAATGAACAGAGAAGCCTCCGTATTCTGCACTTTTATCAAAGAGTTACTGCTGTGCTCAAGTCAATAGAAAAAGCCCCAAGACTTTTTGCACGGGGTCTACCGCACTTTTAGGGAGCGATCGAATGTAATACGTACAATTACTTGTGTCTTCTGAATGGAGCATTTCAGCAGGCCAGAATTCCCCTCCACCCCCTTTTTGATCTTCCTCAATTTTAGCACATCCTCCATTTTTCCTGGAATTAACTGATAACACGTCCATAGGCTGCGAGCGGTCAATCAATACTTGTCATTCACAATGTCAGAAAGAAGTAAAAATCTGGTGACAACTCGCAAAAAAGGTCTAGGTAAAAAAAAAAGTGATGCTTGCCTGAATGACGAACCTTGTGTG
>JAHKKF010385232.1:0-10774 GCA_019740295.1 Labeo calbasu | reverse complement strand
TGACTTTTTTCTCAGAATTGCGTGATATAAACTCGCAATTGCAAGAAAAACTCAGAACTGCAAGATATAAACTTGTAATTCAGAGAAATAAAGTTGCAATTCTGAGAAATAAAGTCAGAATTGCGAGATATAAACTCACAATTCTGACTTTTTTCTCAGAATTGCGACTTTATTTTTAGCAATTGTGACTTTTCTCAGAATTGCGTTTGTGCAAAAAAACTCAGAATTTCATGATATAAACTTGTAATTCTGAGAAATAAAGTCAGAATTGCGAGATATAAACTCACAATTCTGACTTTTCTCAGAACTGCGTGATATAAACTCAATTGCGAGAAAAAACTCTTGAATTTCAGAGAAATAAAGTTACAGTTCTGTGAAATAAAGTCAGAATTGCTTGATGTAAACTCACAATTGTGAGTTATAAAGCCAGAATGACGTGATATGAATTCACAGTTCTGAGTAATAAAGTCAGAATTGCAAGATAAAAACACAGTTGCGAGAAAAAAGTCAGAATTGCGAGATACAAACTCGGATTTACTCATTTTAAACTAGTTTTTATCTTGCAATTCTGACTTTCTCAAAGTTGAAAGTTTATATCCCGCTGTTCTGACTTTATAACTTTATAACTTGTGAGTTTATGTCAAGCTATTCTGAGAAAAAAGTCAGAACTGCAAGTTTACATCTCGTAATTCTGACTTTATAACTAGTCTACCATAGTAACGGGCTTCCACACAACTAAAAACCCCTTTACAGGTTTACCAAAAAAAAAAAAAAGAAAAAATTTACCCACTGAAGAACCTTTATTTTTAAAGTGCAAGAACTGCATTCTCCTTTCATTTTGGTCTAAAATAATAACACAAAACAATGTAACAGTCTGCATTACAAGAAATGTAACATTTTCAGCTGCTTCATTTCCTTTGAAAAACATTGAGTAATTTATTTCCCAAAATTTCAACAGTCCACGGGAAATGCATATAGCTTAGTCACCGAAGTTTACAACTGATTTTATTAGTCAATATCAGCTAGAGTAAGATTCAGTTGCTGTTATCTGCATTTGAGGCGCATTGGCGGAAAGTAGGGTGGGTGTGTGTTTTCAAGCGCTTTCCTGGATGTAACTGCCGTGTGATAAAAAACAAAGCTTATTTTACCAGCTGAACCAACCCTTCACCCCTTGAGTAAACATTGAGTCTCATTCCGGACAGCAGTGAGCCAATCCTGCGGGCAGCCTTGACCCTAGACTCCATTTCAACAGATTGCAGATGAAGCAATCCCTACACATGACTGATGGCCAGTAATACAAATGACCACAGGAACAATGCATTAAGAATCGTGTAGGTCACTGGACTGGAAAATGTGTGAATGGACAGTCCAGAAAGGACAAATTCAGAATGTCTTCTTTTTTTTCTCCAACATCACTTAAAGTCAAGAACATCTGAGCATCTGTACAAGGAGTTCATGTGATCACACATATACAGTTGTAAGGAAAGTTTGTAAACCCCTATGAAATTAATTGCATTGATTACTCATAAAACGTGGCCTGGTTTACACCTAACTCAAAATTGTAGACAAACACAATCTGATTAAACTAATAAAACACAGACGTTTCAAATTTGTATTTAGGATATTGACTAATTATTCACAGCGAGGCTGGAAAAAGTACGCGAACCTGCATGGTAATGATGTCTCTGAAGGCTAATTTGAGTCATTTTAAAATATATTTAGTCTTTTATTAGTTTTAATTTGTTTTAAATTCTGAAACTTTATTCATTTCCAGACTGAAATAAAAATAAACTAGGATTATTATCATGGTCTCTGCTTTGCAGACATGTGCAGTGCAGTTAGACGTTAGGTTTTATGTACAATAGCAGTCTATTAACTTGACTGGGTTGTGACCTGTTTACAGACCTTTGTCCCATAGCCGTATTGTATTTTAACTAGCTTTGCTTTATCTTTTTGAAAATGCTTCCTGTATAGCACAAATGACATATAATTACTCTTCCTGTTTGCCGTTGCAGATTGAAATAGCATGAGATGTGGATGTAATTTGTTTTGACCAGTTTACTCATGTATGCATACACAAAAACATGTCAAAAGTCATAGTAGGGCTAATAAAAGAAAGATAGTTGCAAATTTGTATCTCCTAATTATGACTTTTGTCCTGCAATTGTGAGTTTATGTCTTATATAAGTCATACTTGTTTACATGCCACAATTTTTTCCTCAGAATTCTGAGTTGACATCTTGCAGTTCTTGGGTTTTTCTCAGAAGTCCAAGTTTGCATCTCACAATTCTGTTTTTACCTCAGAGTGTTACATCTTGCAATTCTGACTTTTTTCTTGCATTTGTGATTCTATATCCTACAGTTGCAAGTTGTAAAGAATTCTGAGTTTACCTCTTGCAATTTTGATTTTTTCCATTTGAATTCTGACTTTATGTCTGCAATTCTGTTTTTTGTCATAATTCCAAGTTTGCATCTCGCAATTCTGCTTTCACAATTCATCGTTTTTTTTCTTCAGTATGTTGAGTTTACGTCCTACAGTTGTGACCCTGGACAACAAAAGCAGTCATAAGGGTACATTTTTTGAAATTGACATTTATACATCATCTGAATGCTGAATAAATATAAGCTTTTCATTTTTAGGATAGGACAATATTTGGCCGAGATACAGCTATTTGAAAATCTGGAATTTGAATGTGCAAAAATAAAGTTTTGATATATTTACGGTAGGAATTCTTTTTTCCTGTATTTGTGAGTTTATATCTTACAATTGCAAGCTGCAAAGAATTGAGTTTACATCTCACGATTTTGACTTTTTTTCCACTGCATTCTGAGTTTACATCTTGCAATTTTGACTCTTTCCTCAGAATTCAGAGTTTGTTTTGCAATTCTTGAGTTTTTCTGAGAAGTCCAAGTTTGCATTTCACAATTCTGGTTTTACTTTAGTATTCTGAGTTTACATCTCACAATTTTCACTTTTTTTTCTTTGAATTCTGAGTTTACGCCTTGCAATTCTTTCGTTTTTCTTTTAATTCCAAGTTTGCATCTTACATTTCTCATTTTTTTCCTCAGTATTTTGAGTTTACATCTTACAGTCATGACTTTTTTCTTGTATTCGTAAGTTTGTATCTTACAACTGCAAGTTGTACAGAATTCTGAGTTTACATCTTGCTATCTTTATTCTTTTTTTTTCTAAATTTACATTTCGCAATTTTGTCTATTTTCACCTAAATTCTTTAGTTTACGTCTAGTTTACTCAATTCTTGAGTTTTTCTAAGAACTACTGAGTTTCCATCTCACAGTTATGACTTTTTTCCTCTGATGTCTGAATTTACATCTTGCAATTCTTGAGTTTTTCTAAGAAGTCCAAGTTCGCATCTCGCAATTTAGTTTTTAGAGTATATATCTTACAATTATGACTTTTTCCCCTGTGAGATGCAAACTTGGACTTCTTTCGAAAATTCAAGAATGTAAACTCAGAATTCTGAGGGGAAAAAAAGTCCCAATTGAATTCTAAGTTTCTGAGTTTACATCTCGCAATGTAAAAAAAGGGCAGAATGGCGAGATATAAAATCAGAACTGCAGGAAAAATCAAAATTTTAATTTTTTTTTAATTCCATGACGGAAATAAGGTTCCAAAGGTTAAAGTTTGAGTCAGGATGAGCGCTGATGATGGAAACGGGTGGCGTGAGAGGGCACATCTGTTCTTGAGGGTGACTCACACCTCTCGCTCGTCTGTCTCATGGCCTGTGTGAGCTGTCCTGGAAATCAAAAGTTCCTAAATCCATGAGAACTAACGTAAGACAGCATCCACAGCGGATTTCGTCCATTTTGGTTTCCTTTCTGCCTTTTGTTTGCCTGTGTGTGCGTATTTACACTTACTGTAACACCCCTATCAAAGGTTTATCATTCATTCTATGAGACTCAGTGGGTGGTCTGCTAAAATCTCCCACATTTACAGTAAGTTTCTGAGGTTTTCTGTCTTTCTGGTGGTTTAGATATGATCTCCACAAACCAGCGTCTCTCAGTGAAACTTCAGTACAGTCCAGAGCTCTGTCTGGGGCTTCTGGGCCACATGTGTGAGAATGAGTCAGAGAAAACCTTCACGTTTGCAATTGTTAACATAATCGCTATTAAAACCCCTCCTGCTCCCCCGTCTTGTTTTTCCTGTGTTTTTCTCTTCAGTTAATCATTCAACATCTCTCCTCTCCTGTCCTTGTTGTGAGTCCTCAGGTCCCCTCTGAATTGGGGTCAAAAACTGAAGCCAGTCATCAAATAAATGATGTACTATAGTCTTTTCTGACTTGCTGCTGCTATTTTAAAAAAGCCCTGGAGGACTGAAGAGTGTACGCTTTGTAACAATGGCCTGTCCTGAATTTAAATTGATCATTTATGACTAAACTGTCTATAATAACCTATATTCTTTCGAGACAGAAAATGTGAAAAGTGAGCCCGTTCACTTTCCACAGATTTTACAACTTTGCAAATAAAATAAAGACGTAATAAAACGTAATAACAATCACCTACAAAAGACCTTTGGACTGTAATATGTGGTTTTTGGAAAGCATTTTGATCAAGCGCATTAATTATGCGGCCATTTGTGTGTGTTTTTGTGACATCACCTCTATTAATTCTAACAACCTAAAGAGGAATTTTGAGTTTTGCTCTCAAAAATCTGATATGTGCTGCTTAGAGCTCATAAATGTTGCAACATACATCTCAACATGCTGCAATGCAGTAATTTTCCAGCAACTCATTTTTCGGGGAAAAGTTGTGCCATGTGTGCTTTTGAAAGAAAATGTTAAGTAAACAAAACGATTTGCTTGCTCATTTTTTTAACCGTGTGTTAAGAAATCTCAGCCTACATGAAATAGAGCTCATTTGTCCCTGTTGCCCCAGCCCTGCCGTTGCCATGGAAACAGCCGTGTTGTTTTGGAGCGTTTGCATATGTTCCCGGATAAATGGACTCAGTGCTGTAAGATCAATGTTTTTAAAAGGACGGAGCAGCTGTTATTGGCGGCCCCCGCCGTGGCGTCACAGAGAAAACGCGGCGCTTCAGACCTACTGGCCTGTTACAGTCATCACTGCTCCTTGTGGAATTTGGCCTGTGTTTTTATGCAGAGAGCATTATGCTTAATTTGCACGGTTTAGTCTCTCTGAACTTATGTGTGAGGAAAGTATAGAGAGTGCTGGCTTTCTGTTTGACCTACAAAGTCTCATTAAAATGGTGTGATTGTTGGTGATGTGTTAGTGACTATTTTTGACTATTGCAGCTACACCCTTTACTAACAGGTGCATAAAGTCAAGCATGCAGCCATGCAGTCTCCTTAGACAAACATTTACAGTAGAATAGGGCCCTTTCTTTGTTCCAGTATGACACTGCTTCATGCACATAAAGTCCATAAAGAAATGGTTTACCAAGTGTGGAAGAACTTGACTGGCTTACATCAGCAAGTCAAAGTGACTGCACTGTTGAGTCTTTTAAATAATAATAATTAAATAATAATAATAATTTATCAGTAGTAGTGGTAGTAGTAATTGTTATTATTTATTATAATATAATAATGTGTTATTAATTTTATTTAATGATTATTATTATTGGTGATTTATTTTTGACAGTGATAACAAGCACACATTTTATACATTTTAGGAAATACATTTTAAACATTTTAAGAAATAATTTTAATTGTTAATATTATTAAACATCAAGCAATAATGTTTTTGTTAGTATTATTGCTAAAAAATAACAACAACATTATTCTTTTGATATATTTTAATAAATAATAATAATATAATAAATACATAATAATAATAATAATAATAATAATTGTTTTTATTTATTATATTGTAATACTTTGTAATCCATTATTATTATTGGTCATTTATTTTATGACAATGATAATATTAATCATATGTTTTGTTTCTAAATAAATTTTAATTCAATTTTATTGTTATTCATGTATTATTATTATTATTATTATTATTAAACATCAAGCGATAAAAGTTTTGTTAGCATTATCATTAAAATTAATAATAACAACAATTATTCTTTAATATATATTAATAAATCATTTGCGACAAATACATTTTCAATGTTTATATTAGTAATAATAATAATAATTGTCAGTATTATTAAATATTAAGTAATAATGTTTTTGTTAGTATTATTACTACATACAATATAACAACAACAATTATTAATCTTTAATATATTTGAATAAATAATTTGCAATAAATACATTTTAGATGTTTATATTATTATTATTATTATTATTATTATTATTATCGATTATGGTGGTTTTATCACATAATTGTATTATATTTTTTGATCATGATGATAATCATAAGAAT
The DNA here is from genome assembly GCA_019740295.1 of Labeo calbasu. Lineage (NCBI taxonomy): Eukaryota > Metazoa > Chordata > Actinopteri > Cypriniformes > Cyprinidae > Labeo > Labeo calbasu. The sequence continues at coordinate 4,426 of JAHKKF010385232.1, read as the reverse complement.
ACATGTAAAACATTTTAAGCAATATTGTTAACCATCTAGCAATAATGTTTTTTTTAATTATTATTATTGATAAAGTAATCATTATTCCTTATTTAATATATTTTAATATTTTTATACGCAATTTGTAATAAACACTTTTGACTGTATCATTATTTATGACTTATTTATTATACTTTTAATCAATTAATATAATAATAAGAATACAGTTTAATAAATAAATACAGTAATTCACTTACTGTATCAATATTAATAAACATCTAGCGATGATGTTATTTTAATAATAACAACAGCACTAGTCATTGTTATTTTTCTTTATTTAATTTACTAAGTATTGGAGAATGCACTGGAGAAAGCACACCACAGGGCAGTCACTTTGGATTCTGTGGAACATAGCTGTTTAACTAGTTGACCGTCTGTTGTCACTACAGGAGAAGAAAGGAGTGTTCGAGTAAGTGTGCCATGGGTCTCCCTGGGGCCAGGATTTCACCATATTTCTGGTAATTCAGACCAGTCAGATGTTTCTCGTTGCCAACGCACACACGCTCACAAAAGCGCACACACAATTGCAGGATTTGCGGGATTCTGTTTGTCCTAACGTGACACATCAGCATGAGGTTCACAGAGTGCTTTCCATGCTTTGGAAAACTGGCCCAGTTCACCAGATCAAGTCATTCACGATGAATCAAATGGCAGCTGATCTCATCCTGACCTCCCACCCCACAGGGAACGATCAAAAACAGTTTTTACCTCGCCACATTAGTCTAAAATATCTGGGCAAATGACCAGACACAGAATACCAGGTAAAGTTAAAGATCAGTTTTCCAAGAACACATGGCAGGAGTTTTATTTTGGTCGTGTTTATTGTGATTGAGCAGAGTAAAATGAGGGGAAGGATGTGAAGCAAAATAGAGATCATGATGACAGCCAAGTGAGGAAGGCGAGAACGATGGTAAACATTTAAAAGAGAGAGACAAAGACAGAGCTAATGAAAAAAAAAAGAAGTGTTGGCTTTATTTCAGGGTTTTTACAATATTGTTTTTATTATTATTTTAGGACTTATATGGAAGTTTCCACCACTGAATAAAAAATTTAAAAAGGTAATTGCGATTTTACATGTCGCAATTCTAACATTTTTTTCAGAATTGAAAAATTCTGAGATATAAACTCCTTTTTTCTCAGAATTGCAAGGTTATATCTTGCAGTTCTGGCTTTATAAAACAACTCTAATGCAATTACTCACAACTGCATGTTATAAAGCCAGAAATGTGAGATATAAACTCGCAATTTTACGTTTACAACTCGCAATTCTGAGAACATATCAGTCTTTATTTTCCTTTTTCAAAATTCGACTTTATAACTCACAATTCCGAGGTTATATGTCACAATTCTGAGGGAAAAAGCTCAAAAATGCATGAAAAAAGGCAGAATTACGAGATATATACTCACAATTCTGACTTTTTTCTCAGGATTGTGAGTTTATATCTTTCAATTCTGGCTTTATAACACAATTCTGACTTAATTACTCGCAGCTGCATGTTATAAATCCAGAATTATGAGGTATAAACTTTCAATTCTGAGATCATATCATTCTTTATTTTCCTTTTTCAAAATTGGACTTTATAACTCACAATTGCGAGTTTATATCTCATAATTCTGAAAAAAAAAAACTCAAAAATGCACGAAAAAAAAGGCAAAATTGCAAGATATAGACTCACAATTCTGATATTTTTCTGACTTAATATTATAATGTTATAAAGCCAGAATTGTGAAATATATTCACAAAAAAAATAATCGCAATTCAAGAAAAAAGTCAGAATTGTACGTTTATATCTCACAATTCTGACTTTATATCTCATGATTGTTAAAAAAAAAAAAAAATGCTTGAAAAAAGGCAGAATTGCGAGGTAAAAACTCGCAATTGCAAGGAAGAAAAGTCATAGATGTAAGTAACTAACTTACATTTATGAGAAAAAAGCCAAAATCGCAAATTTTTATCTCTCAATTCTGACTTTATTTCTCGCAATTGCGAGTTTATATCATGCAATTCTGACTTTATTTCTCCGAATATCTTTAGTTTATTGCTAGTTTTATTTTTTATCTAACAATTCTGAGAAAAAAATGTCAGAAATAAAAAGTTGCAATAAACATTTTATAATTTTTTTTTATTCAATGGCGGAAACGCAAAACAGAGGGTGACACTCTCCCAGTCTGCCATTGGTCGGACAAACAGTCCCGCCCCAGTCTCATGCTATTGGTTCTGCAAGTGTTGCTGTTTTTGGCTGCTCTGGATACTTTTCAACAAATCAAGTTACAAAGCGCAATAGAGTGATGTTATTTGCGCGTTACGGGGAAATACGTATGTTGATTTCAAAATGGAAGCCACTTATTTCTACATAGTAACCTGGGAGGAGAAGATCAAAAATAAATAAATAAATAAATAAATAAGTAACATACTTCAGCTTTAAACTTTTGGGATAAATAAAAAAAAAACTGCTGCAGAATTCATAGCGTTACCCCTGCTGGTGATGACTGACCATGTTTTTTTGTTAATAAGTAATAAGAATCAGCCTGCAGACTTCATCAATGATTATGCAGAGGTGGAACAACTATGAGGAAACTCTTGCACACTTGCCAGACAATGGCAATTCAGTCTTTCTAAACTTTGATTTCCTGTGACTTTTCTGTGATATTCTGCATTTCTTTGTTCAGGTTGGTGTTTCTGTATTTTTGACAATACTGGGTTCTCGTAGGCTTTCTATTTTTGCGGCTGTGGTATTTTGGAATATTTTCAGGAAGGAAGATACATTGTATAATGGCTGTTCCGTTTGCGTCAGTGTTGCAGACGGCGCAGTAGCAATAGCTTTTCCAGGGGCGGCACAGAAGAGGAACAGAAATTGGGAAACTGCGAAGAGGACGCACACCTCCTTGGTTCATTTGCTGTGGTGTTGTGTTCCTGAAAAGTTTTAACAGGAGTGGTTTCTCTTTGACATGTCTTTGCATAATGTGCTATTTCTTGAATACAGTCAGAGTTCAATGATGCTCAAAGAATCTGTCACACCCAGGGTTAGTTTCTGGTAAGTAAGCCATTCGCGTTTGAGGGAAATAACATGCTTGCATGCCCTATAATTAGACCGATGCATCAGAAACATGCCTTGACTGCTCATTAATGCATTTCAGAAGACTACTAATGCATTTTTGAAAGGTCAGACTGTGTGCAAGTTGTTCAATGATGCTTAAGGTCGGTTTTATACTGCATGCTTTTTTATTTCCGCTGTGCACAGTGCACTGAACTCAACAGAAAATACTGCAGAAATCATCTGTAAACCAATTTATCAGTATTATCTTTTGCTTTAATAGGCTTTTATGAACCAGCATAAAATAATGGAGTGAATTTCTCTTCCACTGTTTGAAAAAAAAAAAACATTTTTCAGGCTAGATGCACTGACAAGCACACAAACACATTCTATTCAGTAAATCTGACTGAATATAAATGATTTAAACAGTTCATTAAGCCCATTTCTGCCACTAAATAAAAATAAAACTTTTTTCACGCAATTGCGTGAAACACACTTAAACTTGTGTTTACATTATCCCCAGAACTGCAAGATACAAACTTGTTATAAAGAGTTATAAAGTCAGAATTCCAAGACATAAACTCAAAAATGCAGGATATAAACTCATAAATGCAAGAAGGTCAGAATTATGATATATAAATATAGTGACTTTTTTTGTCAGAATTGTGAGTTTATATCTCACAATTTTGACTTTTTTCTCAGAATTGTGAGTTTATATCTCGAAATTGTGACTCTTTCTCAGAGTTGTGAGTTTATATCTCGCAAGTATGATTTTTTTCTCAGAATTGTGAGTGTATATCTCGTAATTGTGACTTTATAACTTCCAGCTGTGATAATGCATAATGCAATTCTCAGAATTGTGAGATAAAAAGTCGCAATTACCGTTTTAAAGGGGTCATCAGATGCCCATTGTCCACAAGTTGATATGATTCTTTAGGGTCTTAATGAAAAGTCTATAATATACTTTGGTTAAAAAAGCTTAATGGTAGCATAAAACAGCACCCTTTTTACCTTGCCAAAATCAGCTCTGCAAAAGTCATTCCATTCTGGTCGAGGCTGCTTTAAATGCAAATGAGCTCTGCTCGCCCCGCCCCTCTCTTCTCTCTGTGGAGTGATGAGCATGTTTACTTTAGACGCATTTAGCTGCATTTAGCCGCTAAGCTTGCTAACTAGCACGTTATTAGGAAAGGCAATCGTAAAGATTCATAAAAAAAACAACAACAAAAAAAACCTTATACTCACTTCTGCTGTAATTGAAGCTGGATCACGAATGATTCGCGCGAACATAGACGGATATATGTAGATCGGGAGGCGCATTCCCTTCACAAACAAACGTAATCTACTGCATCTTC
>JAHKKF010385214.1:0-31675 GCA_019740295.1 Labeo calbasu | reverse complement strand
CAAGGTCTTTTATCACTTTTACAAGTATTTATTTATATAGAATATAGCAATAAACCAGGGCAAGACTTGTGTATTTGTGGATGTTTAGTTTCATGTAGCCAGATCTCTAGATGGATTTTGAGAGCCATCTTTTCACACTGAGGACAACTGAGGGACTCAGTGCAACTGTTACGGAAGGTTCAAACGCTCACTGATGCTCCAGAAGGAAAAACAATGCATTAAGAGCCGGGGGGTGAAAACTTTTTGAATTTGAGGATCAGGGTAAATTTAACTTATTTTGTCATCTGGGAAACATGAAAATATCTTCTGTAGCTTCTGAAGGGCAGTACTAAATGGGAAAAAAAATACAGACGTTTAGCCAGCGGTCCATGAGTGTGACATCCAAAGCTGAGACTAATGGATGTGTAACAATTTAATACCTTTTCTTTTGGTAGAGCCACCGAAAGAGCCTGAGCCAGAGCGATGGGAAAGCAAAGACATTTCCACATCAGAGCTTACAGTTAGCACACACAATAAGAACCCTGTCAAGAGAGTGAGTACTGACATAATAGTTGTTCTTAATGGAAATGTATGTAAATGCAATTTTGTCCTGATTGGTGCTTTCTACTGTTTGCAGCGTGAAGATGATTCTATGGTGATAACTGTAGACCCAGACTCCCTCACAGTTGGTCAGTTCATCACTGAGGGGTGAGTGTCGTTCACAAGACTGCTTGTGAAACGAAAATGAATACTAAACTTAGATAAAATGTTCAGAATGACAACTCTGTCATTAATTACTCACTCTTATGTCGTTCCAAACCCGTAAGACCTTTGTTCATCTTCGGAACACAAGTGAAGATATTTTGATGAAATTTGAGAGATTTCTGACCTTCCATAGACAGCAATGCAACTGACACGTTCAATGTCAGGAAGCTCTAGGATTTCATTAAAAGAAGGTCTTACAAGTTTGGAATAACATGAGAGTGAGTAATTAATGACAGAACTATCCTGTTAATGTATTTTGCCAGTAGAACTTTTCTAGGATTTGGGGTATAAAATAATAATAATTTATGTCATACAGAACTAAGAAAGCATTAAACCCGATGGAGTCCATAGAAAATGCTTTGCAGATAGAAGCCAGTGCTGCCAGTCTCAATCTCCCAGAGGTGAGTATATTTTTTGGAAATGTTTTCAGAAAAACTGATATCTTTGTAATCGTCCATTGATCTACTACTTTTCTTCTCCTGTCCACAGGAGGGCGCTGGCTTTTATGACATTGACAATGAGGAATATGAGGCAATGTCTGTGGAAGTGAGACTGTTGCCACGGAAACTGAGGTTCTTTTGCAGTTCGGAACGCAGGGAACAGCTTGCACAGGCTCAGTGATGACAGTGCTGTGATGATGGTCGTGTAAAAGTGTGGAGAGGAGACTGAGGGACTGCTGATGAAACTGGAAAACACACCAGTTACACCAAAAAGTGGAGTCGAATGAACTGAGAGTTGTCATAAAGGTCACCATACTCCAACTGAACAATATGTGGTTTATGGGCCTTAAAGGGATAGTCTACCAAAAAATGAAAATTCTGTCATTAATTACCCTCATGTCGTTTCAAACCTGTAAGGCCCTTCATCTTCAGAACACAAATTAAGATATTTTTGAAGAAGAGTTTTCTGACTCTGCATAGACAGCAACGCAACTGACATATTCAAAGCCCAGGACGTTGATAAAATAGTCCATGTGACATCAGTGGTTCAACCATAAATTTATGAAGCTATGAGAATACTTTTTGTGTGCAAAGAAAACAAAAAAGAACAACTTTATTCAACAATTTCTTCTTTTCCGTGACAGACTGATGTCATATGGACTATGTCCTCACTAGCTTTTTGAGCCCTGAAAATACTTTAATTTGTGTTCTGGAAATGAACAATAGTCTTACAGGTTTGGAACGACATGAGGGTGAGTAATTAATGACAGAATTTTCATTTTTGGTTGAACTATCCCTTTAATGATGACTGGTTGGATGAATGGTTTTTAACAACAGGGCTGATGTAATTAACTTATTACAGGCATAAAGTACAGACTGGTTACCTTTTTTTTTTTTTTTAACAAAACACTTAACTTAGTATTATCATGAAGAGTGCAAAGATGGCTCAAGAACATGCTTAAGAAACTCAAAGCAATATGTGATACTGTATGACAGATAAGGACCAAGAATAAAAGTCATTATCAATATCTTATTTTGCTTCTTTTTAAAGACTTTTCCTTTAGTTAAAGGAGTAGTTCACTTTCAAAAACGAAAATGTCCAGATAATGTACTCACCCCCTTGTCATCCAAGATGTTCATGTCTTTCTTTCTTCAGTCGTAAAGAAATTATGTTTTTTGAGGAAAACATTTTAGGAATTCTTCAATATATTATAGACTTATATGGTGCCCCCGAGTTTGAACTTCCAAAATGCAGCTTCAAAGGGCTCTAAATGATCCCAGCTGAGGAAGAAGGGTCTTATCTAGCAAAACAATTGGTTATTTTCTAAAAAATAAAATTACAATTTATATACTTTTTAACCTCGAACGCTCGCCTTGTCTAGCTCTGCGTGATCTGTGTATTCCGGTTCAAGACAGTTAGGGTATGTCAAAAAACTCCCATCTCATTTTCTCCACCAACGTCAAAATCATCTATCGCCTTTTTTTTGTAAAGGGTGTTTGATCTTCTTTGCATGTTCACTTTGTAAACGCTGGGTCGGTACTTCTGCAGCGACGTAGGACGATTTTGAAGTTGAGGGAGAACATGAGACGGGAGTTTTTTGACATACCCTAACTGTCATGAACATACACAGAGCTAGACAAGACGAGCGTTTGAGGTTACAAAGTAAATAAATTGTAATTTCTTTTTAGAAAATAACTGATTGTTTAGATCCTTCAGGGCCCACTGAAGCTGCATTTAGGAAGTTTAAACTCGGGCACCATAGAAGTCCATTATATGGACAGAAATCTTTAAACTGAAGAAAGAAAGACATGAACATCTTGGATGACAAGAGGGTGAGCACATTATCTGTAAATGTTTGTTCTGGAAGTGAACTACTCCTTTAATCCAGTGTTTGTTGCAAATCAACCCCCAAATACTGCAAAAACAAAGCGTGTGATAGAAAAGAAGGAACCATTTATTTCAAAATGGCAGTGAATAAGAATCACTGGCTTTAAAACAACAGACACATGCTGTTAGTTTGTATTACTGTATAGGTAGTGTGTAAGACAGAGAGGCATTACACTAGTGCTTTGTGATACCAGTAGAGTAAAAACTCAACATTCGTTTAGCTTGTTATTGTGACAAAGACTTGTGTAACACTTAGATAACTCACAAAAAAATAACCGCACATACACAATACCAGACAATTCAACCTGTACATTAATATACATTCTCTATTCATGTACAATAGGACACTAAATAACCAACCAACATCCTACAAGAGGATAGCTTGAAAGATTTATATAATACAGAAAGTTCTGTTAAGTTCTCTGATAGATAAGAAATGTAAAAACAAAATTCACATTTAATCAAATCTTTAGGAGCAACAGTATTATTTATTGTTAATTTAAATATTTCATGTCATTTAAAGAACTTTATTCATCAAACTGAGTGCCTGCACTCATTCCCGAGAAATCAATTATCACTATGCATGATTTTATTAGCAGGTTGAAAATTAGATGAACGGAATCTGTAAACTCAAAAGGTCAAGTAAATACTTTTCCATTTCAATTTTCTCTTAAATTTCACCTATATTAATGAATAATTTGAATTATTAAGTGTCCAGTTTTTTCACAGGATGAACATATAAACACACACAAACCACAATCAGTCAGCCTTGTTTGAGGCCAGTTTGCTGCCGTTATCCAGAAATGATCGACCCAAACACATTTAAATAAGAAACCCCAAATATATACATATTCAAAGTCTTTAACAAGTAATCAGGAGCATTCACTAATGACGGACATGAATAGAATCACATTCATTTCTTCAGAGCAAATTAAGGGACTCAAAAAGCTGAATGTAACATTTCTGCATCTGTTTACATCATATGTGCATCAGACTGTGCATTAAATGTACAGTTTACATTCAGTACTAAGAGTGATAGTGATTAAAGGCCTGTCCAGATTGAACAAACACATTTTATGTTTCAGTTCATTCGTTTTTAACACAATAATACCCGTTCAAACAGGAAATGCTTGAATAGAGAATGTAGTAGACAGCATTGAATGATAGTCACAATCATTAGCGAACATTTGGGTAGTGAAATAAGAATGACTGAGAACCTTCTACACTGTTGTTAATTTCTATTCGTATTCACCAATAAGCTTTGTGCCAAACTACAGTAGCAAAACTGATTGTGTCTATTTGTCCATGCACAATAGATCACAAATAACACAACAAACACAGTGACTGATGTCTGTTTTTTCCCAAAATGAAATGACTGTTCACGTGTACGTGATTAAGTTCAGAAAATGTGGCGTCGATTGTAAAAATCTTCACTGTCACAGTACTGTGTGTAATATGCAACATCCATAAAGGTTTTATAAATACAGATATGACTTTACCAAACCGTTGTTACCAGCAAAAATATGTGGATCTGGGAGAGTTGCTCCTTTGATGGATTCTCTGGTGTCCAAGTGAAGCAGATTTATATTCACATCAGTTCCCCCAGACAGCACTGGCTAGAAGAACAAAGTCACAACTGAAGACCGCACGATAAAAAGCAGTAGAGAGAGAGGCACAGAGATCATAATGTTTTGGAAACAAGCTTAGGCAGAGTGGAGTAGAAATCCAAGATGGCTGGAAGGATACTAAGCACATAGATAGACAGACAAGCAGAAAGACGTCACTGGCTGCAGAGTGCACAAAAAGCCTGCAGACGGATTGCACCTTGTTGGTGTTGGCAGTATCCAGAGGGGTCAGGAATGGCTCCTGAGTTAGCCAAGCCAGAGAAAGAGAGAAAAGAAAGCAGGTAATCAGTAGGCAGTGTGTGTCGTAGCCCTAAAAGAAAATGGGCTCCAGAGAGAGCGGCAGAGACTGAGAGTCTTACGGGCAGCAGGGGTTGTCGATAACCAGCATGACGTCGATGCCGTAGATTTCCAGCAGGTCCACGAGGAAACCGCGGTCACCCTGAGGATCCAGCCCCATGGCTCTCACGTGTTCAGCAGTCAGGGTAGGATCGGCGCTCGCCGCCACCTCAGATAGGGTCTGGAAAATTCTGTTGTTTTGCTCCATGAAGAACCTGGATCACAGAGGGGAATTCCATACAGATAAATACAACAGAACGAGCTAGGGCTGTCACTAACGATTATTTTGGTAATCCAGTAATCTGTTGAGTAATCAGATAAAATGTTGTAGTAATAAAAATAGACTTAACTAAACTAGCCTTTAAAATGACATAAAATATATATAACAGAAATGAGACAATAATATTTAGCAAGTATCAATAGCAAGAAATCATATGGATTTACTGAACAAAACTGTATTATAAACAATAACTAACGTAGCTAAGGAACATTACGCATTATAACAAATGACCTGCAGAGGGCGCCAACGGCCTGACGATTGTTCTACACTTTCCTGCGTGATCTAATCCTTTTTTAATATTAAAGCTCCAGTCCGTAAATTTTGCTTCTTTTTCGCCATCTCTGTTTGAAAACCTGCAATTGCGGTTATTTGCGGAATTATCTTCCTTGCTTGGGTTGTGCACCGGCACAGCTCCCACGCGGATGAATCTTTTGATGTGTGGCTGTCAGTCACTGAACTGGTGTGGATCCTGTACTTGGGAATCACAGATTCTTGCCTAGTACGTCTTGGAATATATCACCCAAATAAGAATTTTCATAGGATATTGTCATCTAAACATGTAAGTAACAAGTCTGACACTATTGTTCTGATCAACTGAGGTAAAAAACATTACAATAAATCGCGCTACCAATGGTAAATAAATCTAACGATCGATTAGCGCATATCACATCAAACCCTGCGAACTATTATTACTGTTATACTTTGTCCTCAAATTGTTAACGTTAATAACATCAGGATTGCGTGCCTGCTTGTATATTGTAATTTAATTTCAGTCACATGTGTTTTATAAACAAAACTTTCTGGATTACAATCTGCCATTAAACTGATAAATTTAATTATTCCAGCTGCTCTGAGAAAAGGCTGTAAATGATCCAGCGCCTGCAGCATCCTCATACGCAATATAATGTAGTAACATAGCCTACTAGCCAAGATGTCTTCTTTATGTTTACAGATGTGACATAATGACTGCCGCATATTCGAATTTCCTGCGAAAACCTACCAGTGCCACTCAAATTAGAAAACATTATTATAAGCTAACCGTTGTGAGTCGAGCTAAAGTAATGGAATAGTTTTGAACACTGTTCGGTTATGTACTTATTCAAATATTGATTTCGGATCATTTTAAAACAAAAAAAGTACTGCAGTTTTGACTAAACAACATTTCATTCCAATGTCTTCTTAATCTTTAATATTTGTCCATTTATTTATGACACAAATGCTACAGCCACTGTAATCCCTTGAATACGTGGACATCAAAACGTGTTTAAACTTTTTAGTTTAAAGGGTTTAAACTTCTATTTTGAAATTGCAGTGAACAATTAGCATAATGAGAAAGATAATGATGTATTCTCCTGTGTTTCTTGGTTTGTAAATGATTTACGTTACAAATCTGATGAAATAGCGCATGTTGCATTGCCAGATGAACGTTATAATAAACCCAAACTCACAATAACATGCACAGATGGAGTTTGAGACGGTCCACACATGTAAATGATACAGTTTGTGTAGCAGCATGCACGTAACATAACCTACACCCATGTAAATAATTAAAGCGCATATATTAAACCGCATTGCATATATTTATTTAATTGAATCGTAGCGTTTGTAAATTCTTAATTGCATATATGATTTATTATGAACTTTAAAAGGGGTTAATTTGTGGTATGTGGCGCTCCCAGTATTTTGGCGATCATTCCACATGGGCAAAATGCATTTGAGGATTTTTTAAAAATCCTATACTCAAATAGAATTTGAGGAATCGTTGCAGCCCTAGAACGTGCATTATAAACTGACGCAGAAGAGAAGACATTAAAGAATAAAGTCAAGTATTCCGGTAGCTTCATAACATTATGGTTGAACCACTGAACCACATGGACTATTTTAACGCTGTCCTTACCATCTTTCTAGGTCATAAAACATGTCAGTTAGGTTGTGGTCTATGCAGGGTAAGAAAGCTCTTGAATTTCATCAGAAATATCTTAATATGTGTTTTGAAGATGAACAAAAGTTTTATGGGTTTGGAATGACAAGAGAGTGATTAGTCAATGAAAGAATTTTCATTTTTGGGTGAACTATCTCTTTAAACTACTTTCAGAAAAGTAGTTTTTTTTTTTTCTGTCTCACTAAAAACTGCTGATGTGAAAAACTACTATAATTGTGCTGAGGTGTGTAATTCCATCACGTACAAAATAAAGAGGTCTTCCTCATTAGATGTGCAGTCTCCATCCACCTCCTGAGAATACAGCAGCAACTGCCTGCAAAGATATTAATATCATCATATGCCTCTGGAACAATATGTTTTTCCTCAAAAGCCTTTCAGATATTAAAAGGCTGATGTACCTTTGCTCACAGAGCTTTCGATACTTCTCTCGGTCTGCACCGTTGAGTCTAAGCAGAGGCTGGAGGCTCTCTCTGTGTGTCTTTACATTCTGATTGTCAATGTAGACATCATACAGCTCCTTCTTTTCCTCAAAGATCTTCTCTGTTGTACCTGAGAACCCAAATAAAAGAGTTACATTCTTAGTAATTTACCAGTTGATATTTATGTTGGGAGTAAAGAATCTTATTTTCTAAACTGCTACCAAGAGCTACACTCATTCTGGAAATAAATCTTATTTAAAGCGATAGCTCATACAAAAATGAAAATGCGGTCATTAATTACTCATTTCGTTCCAAACCCATAAGACCTTTGTTCATCTTTGGAGCATTTCAGGATTTTTCTCCATAAAATGTAGTACAATAGTACATAGCGTCGTGGACGCGCATCCCAGAGCCTGTGCTACACAAGCTTTTGTGCTTAAAAAGTATACAAATTTTTATTTTCCAAAAAAATGACCAATCGTTTTGACCGATACCACCTTCTTCCTCGGCTGGGATCGTTTAGAGCCCTTTGAAGCTGCATTTAAACTACATTTTGGAAGTTCAAAATCGGGGCACCAATGAAGTCCATTATACGGAGAAAAATACTGAAATGTTTTCCTCAAAAAACAATTTCTTTGAGACTTAAGACAGAAAGACATGAACATCTTGGATGACAAGGGGGTGAGTAAATTATTTGTAAATTGTTGTTCTGGAAGTGGAGTTCTCCTTTAAAACTGTCCATGTGACATCAGTGGTTCAACCATAATTTCATGAAGCTACGAGAATTCTATTTGTGCACAAAGAAAACTAAAATAATAACAAATTTCTTCTCTTCTGTGTCTTCGATGCGCATTCACGGGAGTACGACACATGATGCTGCTGACGCAGGAGTCCTTACTACCTTTCTGGACCTTGAACGTGGTAGTTCCATTGCTGTCTATGCAGGGTCAGAAAGCTCGAATTTCATCAAAAATATCTTAATTTGTGCTTCGAAGATAAACAAAGGTCTTACGGGTTTGGAACAACATGAGGGTGAGTAATTTATGACAGAATTTTCCTTTTTTTTTGCTTGTGGAATTATGAATTTAGCCTCCTACTTTAGTCCTCTTCTTGACTGAGACACTTACAGGCCACGTAAGAAAGTTCAGTCTCAAGAGCGGCGATGTCAGCAACATTGATGTAGAAGAAGGGGCGAAACTCCGGAACAGACAACCCCATCCCAGGAATGGACACATTAGCAAGGCAGCAGCAACAGTATACTAAGAGATGCAAGTCAAAAACGTAACGTATCAATATAACCGTGAGTTATAATACGAAAACACTCAAGATTTCATTTACTAGAGATACAGACTATAAAAAAATAAACAAATCAATGACAATGTGTAAGAGCATACACATGATCTTTATCAATTGATTTTCAAGCTATCTTTAATTTGTTATGGAAAATATGCAGAGACATTAAGACAGCCGTGTGTGTAAATGGGTTTCTGCTCTCACCACGATAGCAGACCACACCGACAGGGGGAGGAGAGAAAATGAGGATGCGTTTCCTGAGCAAAGCAAACTTCCACAGCACCATGATCTGTTCTCCAAAGAAGCGGATGAACTGGGACATGCAGCCAGCCGGGTGTGTAATCTGATTGGAGATGGACAGAGAACAGAAAAGGGCCATGACTTGTGCTTCTGATCTTTTATGAAATGGCATACAGACACATTACACGTATTAAACAGGCTGTTAAAGTTTAGAAGAAAAACATGGCAGCTTGTAGATCATAAAGAAAAGGATGAATAATAAAATAAATATTAATAAAATAGATTCATAATTAAAATATAGACCATTCAGTGAGAGACCATACAGCCAATAATTATAGCTGTTTAGCTGATTAACAGAAATGGTCATTCAATTTAGTATCATTTTTTAAAATCCCCTGACAGGCTTGTAAATTTCATTTTTTTTTTTTTTAATTTTGAGCAAATATTTTAATTGTACTTTTTGAATTTTTATAATGTTTGTATATTTAACCAAAAATGTGACCCTGGACCACAAAACAAGTCATAAGGTCATTTTTTCTTTGAGATTTAAATTGAGATTTATACATCATCTAAAAGCTGATTAAATATTTTAAGCTTCCATTGATGTATGGTTTGTTGGAATAGGACAATATTTGGCCAAGATACAACTATTTGAAAATCTGGAATCTTGAAAATCAAAATATTGAGAATAATCGCCTTTAAAGTTGTCCAAATGAAGTTTTTAGCAATGCATATTACTAATCAATAATTAAGTTTTGATATATTTATGGTAGGAAATTTACAAAATCTCTTCATGGAACATAATCTTTACTTAATATCCCAATGATTTTTGGCATAAAAGAAAAATCGATAATTTTGACCCATTGTTGGCTATTGCTACAAATATACCCATGCTAATTATGACAGGTTTTGTGGTCCAGGGTCACAAATGTGGACTTAAAAAATGCATCTTGTAGACCGAACTTGGCTTTATTTAACAACCTGCATAACCAAATCAATTTCCGAGATAAAGTATACCTCAGCATATTTTTCAGGAATTCTTCTTTAACAATAGAGGATCTTGTGGTTTGTGGACAGAGAAATTTGTCTCACAATAGATTTTCTTGTTTTCACAAAACTGAACTCTCCCATGCTTATAATGCTGCTAGGAGGTGCTGAAGTATTGCACACTGGTTAATCAGTAACATAAAATTCCCTTAGTGGCCTGGCCTAGATTTCTTTAGAAACTAGAAAAAAAATCTAATTATCTAATACTACTGTCATAAAAGATTTGATACTGCCATGAAGCTTTGATTAGTAAAGATAATGCTGGGTTATATCCTCAAACCTTCATTTCTGGATGCATGCAGCGGTTGACTATGGGTCCAAGAGCACTAGTCGGGCAAGCGGTGACCAAACCGTTCCCTCCCGGAGGCAACACTGCTTTTTTATCCTCATAGAAAGCTTCCAGTGGAGAGTACTGACCTGGACACTGCAACTGGTGCCTGTAAGAAAGCATGTGCAGACTGTTGTAATACAATGCATTGCACTTAACAGGAAGTTGCTTTATTTAGATGCAAACATTGAGCAACAGACATTTTTAAAACAGTTCATCATGGTGTATTGTAGATTTTATATTCAATATGAATGCTGCATATTGAAGAGAAGATGAAAAGTGAGTCCAAATTAAACAACAAATTCCATGTCACATCACATGCAACTCAAAGCTCATGTTTAATACATAATGACATCTTAAAATAGACATGATGCGTGCAAAAGACTAAGAGAAGAGACATAACAAGGTAAAATGTGAAGCAAGCACACACTTACCGGACTTGATTTTCCAGGAAGTGCATATAACGGTATAGCAGTGTGTAAGAAGGAGACAAAATCCCTACAGATTTCATCCGAGCTCCTCGTTCCAGCTCACTCTCCACGGGCATGTTGGCAAAGCACGCTAGTCCAAAGTAACAGCCTTTACGGAAATATCTACAAAAAGAGACAAGCACATTTAATCTGGATAAATCTACATACATACACACAAAATGAACTTGTTTGAATAAAATTAATTAACTGCTAATCAAACGGTTTACCTCATGATTACAAAATATCTTGAATGACTTACTCATTAGTAAAACAAACTAGAACCTTACATAACAGGATAGGCGAAAGCACGACTACAACATAAAAATTACACACTAAACATTTTTAGTCATGGCCAATATCTGGATTCAAAACATGTTAGAAAATAATATCACAAATGCCCTCTGTCTCATATATGTAATGGCATTAATAGAAGAGATTCCCACATGAAGTCACTTGAGATCCGATGCGAGCCGCTTGCCATAGACTTAAACTCTACTCCCTCCAGATTCACATCTTCAGGTAGGCACCATTCTATCATGTTTCCTGTAAAAGACAAAGTGTGGGCCTATGTAAACAATTGGGAAGCTGCTGGACCAGGTTTTAATCAAACAGTGTATGCAGAAGAACACAGAAGCTCTCTAAATGAGGTTTTCCACTGAGTTCCCTTTGAAAAAAAAAGAAAAAAAGAAAAAGAGGAAGCTTCAAAGACAGTACAGTAGTCAGCTGTATGACTTATACAACTTTCACTTCATAGAGTATTCATTTCCTTACATTTGGTATGACAAAACATGTACGGAATATGTTCTCACTTTCTGAATTAAGAGTTACTTCGGATGTTTTGTGTACCTTAGAATTAAAAATAAGTAGCTTTCGTGGTGTAATCGGCATAAACTTTGATTAATATATTATTTCCTAAACAGAATAAACAGCAAAAAAAAAAACATTACTATTATTTAAAATTTGTTATTTATATATTATTAATTTTATGTTATTTAAATATTTGTAGTATTTTAAAACTGTGACTAATACACAAAAAACCTTTTGTTGCTATAAGACAATAAAATCATAAAACAGAGAGGACCCCTTTTGACCCTTGTGGCTGTTTTTTAAGATCATTAGGATGTTAAAAATATAATAGGTTACGTTTTACAAATTCAAACATTTGTAGATAATCGCTTTCAACACTGTATGAAACCGTCATGATTATGATATTTCCAAGAACTAAGCACGTTTTTAACTAGATTTTTCCTCCTCTTCATCATCATCATCATCATCTCGGACATTATTTTACAATTTTACCTCAATCAGCCATTTTACAGTTAATCTCACCCGATCTTGTGTCGAAAGTCACAACAAACACTGCAACAATTTGGTCTTTTTCTTCCCATCCAGTGATCCTCCGATCCCTGACTGACAGTCCGTGAAAGGCGCAGTCTCCCTCTTCATCGGTGGCGGAAGCATCTCCTCCCGGGCCGCTGTGTTTATGGGGAGAATGTGCACTTTCACCTGAAACAGCTGTTACACTATTCGGTCTCGCCGGGCTTGTGTTCACGGAGATATCTGCCCGTACACCGCCCTCGGTCGGGTAACCAGACAGACCGGATTGTATTGAATCGCCAGTCTCCGGTGATGGAACCGTTGGGGCAAGTTCGGCCGGGGGAACCTCCTCCCAGTCCAGCAGCGGTGCGCGATCCGATTGCTCAACCATAGTGTTTTCGATAATGACTATCGAGGAAATCAACAAAGTCGTCGCACTCGATACCGAGCGGGTCAGTCAAAGCGACAAACGCTACCCAAGAACCGGAACATAGCGCTTGCAATTCAAACGATCCCTATTAAATGTAGTAATCCAGACAGGGTAACAGACGCTACCCAGGCGTACACTGTTTTGATGATGTCACATGCTTCCGCTCACGTGGTGTAGAATGGTTATTGTGATCAACCTCCTCCCACCCGAAAAATAAATACACAGAATGATGTTGTCTGTGTGCGCAGTACCCTAAAATAAATATGCTGACGACTTTGACGAGCACAATTATCTTTCCTTGACAGTCGGAATTCATGCCTAGAAACCACAAATTTAGCTTTTGGGTGTTTAATAATAAATTAAATTAAATGTTTAAATAAATAAATAAATAACATATCTGGGCCTTTCTACAGTATTGGTCCAAACTGCTGTCCAACAATTAAAAAAACACATCCTTTTATAATCTATTGAACCCACCATCTGTGAATTTATATATATATATATATGTTTATTTTATATTTTCTTTGTAAATTATCAAACTAGATGTTACAAAAAAACGTGTCCCACATTTTCACGTCACTACCAAAACAGTGTATGTTTTAGTTGGCTGAAACTGATTTTAACTACACCTATGGTTTATGATCAGAAAATATTCATGTGTCCCCCTCTCTCATAGCTACATGGTGAGTAGATAGGCCCCATCATTTTGGGGTAAATGTGTTCAAAAGCATTAAAAATCTGTGTGTAACTTCAAAAAAATGTCACTACCCAACACCATTTTTCTATAATTAAACACATTTTTGAGAGTTATTCCATAACATTTAGTTTTTATATGTGTACAGCTGTTCAAAACTGTGCTAACCATGTGCTGAACAGCATCTTTGAGCTAGGTATCTAAAACTTTCACCACTGAAACATTTGAAGTTTCGGTAGTGACATGTTTGTTTCAGTCATGACTGAAACATGTCATCATTGTTTCGGTAGTGTCAAAAGGGAACACACAATCCTTTATTTGGGGGAAAGAAAGTACATTTTTAGCATTTTAGTAGTGTTTTAGTATGCAAGTTAAAATTCTGTAATGTGATGTGGTCGCTACCAAAACATTACTGCCACCACCGAAAAAAAATAAAGTAGGCCTATACTGAATTATCAACTAAGATGTTATGATAGTGTTTGGTTCAATGTATTTTCAAACTAATGAATCCTTAAGTTTGAAATCAGTATGATCAACTTTTTGCCTTTTACAAAGCAAAATTGGATTCAAAATACAACAAATCTCATAAATCACACTTGAAATATTGTTAAAATTGTAATTGTTATTAATTTACCTCTGGAAACGTTTTAAATAAAATAGCAAACAATATATCTAGAAAGAAGATGTAAAAAAAATCTTAATAGATCAATATAACCCTTCTAAGTAAATTATACTGTGTTTCGGTAGTGACAAATTTAGGGAAAGGACAAATATTCCAAACCCTTCTGAAAATACAATAAGAGAATTAACTGCAAAATTACTAGAAATATGTACCTTGGATATTATACAATTTGCATACACACAAAATTCAATTCTGTAGAATGGCCCATCTATTTACTATGCAGGTTGACTGACTATATCACGAACCAATAGTATTTGACTGATGGCTGTGAACTAACATTTCATTGGTTGAACCTAGTAAACGTATACGTCCCCTTTACTGAACGAGTTGGTCGGTCTTCTGAACTAAAGTAACATCTCGTTCGTTCACATGTAGTTCACATCACAAGAAGTACAGAAAACGGAGTAAAACATTATGAATTTGTAAAGGTGACCGAAGGGCGCTATGTATATAAACTCATAAGTAATGCAGGATATTATTATATTTATATACTTAGTCCAGTAATACTCTGAATATCAAAAATGAAGGGAAAAGTGATAGATGGTGTTGTGCATTAGAGGACACGAACATTTATATAAAGTAAACACTCGTGTTTATTCTGTGACCGTTTTACAAATAAACCGCTACGCCTTTTTACTGGAAATTAGCGAATGGATTTGAACGAATCTTTTGAGCGAACCGATTCAAAAGATTCGAGTCATGAATCCAAATATTTGACACTAGTTAGCCAGTTAATTGAAGGTCGAGCAACTCCGCCCATCGTTTAAGGACCTCATTAACGTTGACGCGCCAAGTTCAAGCGTGGTGGCCTATGAACTCATCTCAGGGTAAGTTGAAATTGCCTTTGTGTTGTTCAAAACAGTATAATAAAACCACGGAAGTGACCATATTCTGAGAGAATCTGTAAATGCTTTTCTGACAACAAACATGAGATCCTGGAGACATTGAGGCCTACTTAAGGAGACTACTCTCATAACTTGTGATTATGTTTACATTTTTGTGTGTGTGAGTCTACATTGTAAGTACATATTATGAAAAAAATAAATTATTAGCAGCTGACAATTGCTGAAACTTAATTTATTAAACGCCATATAAATAATGTTATAGGCAACTATCATCCCACTCTCTAGTTATCGGTGTTGCATTAACCAGTCCATACTGGTTAATCACTAATTTACAACGTTAGTTGCCATACAAACCTCCTTTTTTGTAAATCTGTGAATCTTTCTGATTTTAGTGGTCTGAAATGGCCTCTGTGAGTGCAGTACAGCAGCATCTGAGCTTCTCCAGCAGCGGGGAGGAGGACAGCAGTGACAATAGCTTTGATGAATGGGCGCACAGGAGTGTTCCAGTCAGAAGCCCCTGTCGGACACCCCGGGTACAGCGCCACCGCACCAGGAGTATCACCATTTCCCCTTCCATCCCTACCTCTCCCATACCGTATGCCGCTTGGAAGAAACTCCGTCTTTGTGACTCACCCAGTACACCAAAGGTTATCTCGCAGATCCTCAGTTTTATGTAAACTTTGATATGATGACCATCTGCTGTATGCTCTTGCAGTAGCAATATACATTTAACCCTATGTTTACTGTTTATACAATCAAATTTCTTCCAACCACAGAGTTTGCTGTCTAAATCGACCCTCCCTTGCTCTAGCAGCAAGCCATGTCGCAGTCAAAGATTCCTTCGTTTGTCTACTGCTTTTGATCGTGTGCCCTCAGTGAACATTAACCCTTTCACACCCGAGACGGTGCGCAGGAACAGCGAACACCACAAGAGAAAGAGCCAAAGGAGTGATGATGATGAGGACGATGCACAAAGGTAATAGCTCTTTCCTTGAAGCAATGCCTGTTGAGGAACTAGATTTACATTGAAGCACGTTTATCTTTACAGATCTAAGGAAACTCAGAACTCATCAGAGGATGAAAATTTCGTCCTGCCCTCAAAGGTATGCTTTCAAAGACCATCGCTTATCCTTGTCTTTTATGTAGTAGGTTTATAAGTCTTCATAATCCCACCAAAAGCTTTGGCAAATCTCTGTGTTCTCTCACACGGCCTCCCATCTGTTGGCCTTTAGAGGCCAGCAGTGTCAGCCCGCATGCTGTCGCGTTATGAGAGTGAGTTTCTAGAGCTGGGCTGCATCGGCGTGGGCGAGTTTGGTTCCGTGTATCGATGTGTGAAGAGGTTGGATGGTTGCATGTACGCCATCAAGCGCTCGCGCAGGCCAATTGCAGGCTCCGCCAATGAGTGAGTCAGAATTGCCAGCCACACTGGGCTTCATATTCTCACTTTTCCAAATTTAAAACCTCAAATGACATTTCTGTATAAGGTTCGGTTTTATATATCGTTTTTGTGCATCCTCAATGAATGATAGACTATTAGATTATTAATGTAAAATGTTGTTTTGTTTTTTTTTGTTTTTTTCTTCCTCTCTCTCTTCAGGCAGCTGGCCTTGAAGGAAGTATATGCCCATGCGGTGTTGGGCCATCACCCTCATGTTGTCCGGTACTACTCCGCGTGGGCTGAGGATGACCATATGATTATACAAAATGAGTACTGTGATGGTAGGACAGAAGATCACAAAACTACATAGATGGTCATGCGTTTGTTTATTAGAGTTGAGAACTAACTCCCAAGGTTTTTTGGTCTTATAGGTGGTAGTCTCCATGATGCTATAACTGAAAAGGGAGAGCAGGGAGAGTATTTCAGTGTTCCTGAGCTGAGAGATGTGCTCCTACAGGTCTCCATGGGGCTCAAATACATCCACAGCTCAGGCCTTGTGCATCTCGACATTAAACCCAGTGAGTTTTGTGTCACTTCCATCGGTCCTCGCATGCCTATTCACCTGTGGGTGAGACTTCCGGCTCATTATTCACTATAGAGAAATAACGAGAAGAATAACAATGTACAGTAAACGGTAAAACGGTTTGCGCTATAAACCACTTGCACTATGCTCATAATTAAGTTTATTAAACTTATTAAAATAATATGGTAAGACACCAATCTGCAATGTCAAGCAGTAAAATGAGTTGTTCTGTACAGCTAAAAATAGCTGGACATGGATGAGACCGGAAACCAGACCCATAAAATTTACAAATGGCTCCACAGACTCTTACAGTTTGTGTAGAAAATTACCACTCAACTTTTTGACTGGCACATGTTTAAATTTCCATCCTTTTCAGGTAATATTTTCATCTGCCGTCGACCCAGTTCAAGTGCTGGTGGAGAGGGAGATAGCGAAGAAGAGGATGAAAGCCCCTCCTCTGGGGTTGTATATAAAATTGGTATCTATCTACCTGCCCGTTCATGTTTTTAACCCCTAAATGCATAAATTATTTGCCAGTCTTTATTGCATATTTGGGTCTTTAGTGACTCAGAATGTATTTCTAACATGGATTTTAAACTGACCCAAAAGTATAAAACTCTCTTAATTTTATTAGTAATTCACCAAAATTACTTTTTATCAAAAGCAAAATGAAAAGTTTCACTTAGCTG
The DNA here is from genome assembly GCA_019740295.1 of Labeo calbasu. Taxonomy (NCBI): domain Eukaryota; kingdom Metazoa; phylum Chordata; class Actinopteri; order Cypriniformes; family Cyprinidae; genus Labeo; species Labeo calbasu. The sequence goes on along the minus strand of JAHKKF010385214.1, from coordinate 14,005 downwards.
AAACTGAAAATTATGGAAGACCGTTTCCACCAATGAATAAAAGAAAAAAATAAAAGCTAATTGCAACTCAATTCTCTCACAATTCTGACTTATTTTCTTTTTTTCTTGTTTTTTTTTTTTTTTCCTTCCTTAAAATTGGACTTTATAGCTCGCAATTGCGAGTTTATATTTCACAATTCTGCAAAAAAAAAAGTTAGAATTGCGAGATACAAACTTGCATTTACGAGAAAAACGTGCAAATCTGACTTTCTCATAAATGTGAGTTTGTATCTGGCAATTCTAACTTTTTTTTGCAGAATTGTGAAATATAAACTCGCAGTTGCGAGCTATAAAGTCCAATTATTTTTTATTTATTTATTTATTTTTTTGTTCCACCCCTCTGAAACCATTTTGATCGAAATTAAAAATTTGGGTTCTTTTTGATGTTTTAACCACGTAGTTTCATTTACGAAAATTTCTGAGCTTCACTAGATCTAAATCTATACTTAAAATTAAGTGTATTGACATTTTATTTGTAATTTTTGACTTGCTTTATTAAACTGATGCAGTATACAGTAGCTGTATAATTGTGATATCATGAATATCTTGTTCTTTAGGTGACTTGGGTCATGTAACATCCATCTCAAGCCCTCAGGTAGAGGAAGGGGATAGCCGCTTCCTGGCCTACGAGGTCCTGCGAGAGGTATATCTGTTTGAACTGTTTCATTTGTTGCAAAGTTTAAATTATAGCATTCTTATCCAGAGAACTGCACCTGTATAAAGAATGGCAAAACGATCTAACTGTAGAGGTAATTAGTAGCTGGGTTTTTTTTTTTTTTGTTTGTTCTTTTTTTCTCCCTTGCAGGACTACACGCATCTTCCTAAAGCAGATATTTTTGCCCTGGGCCTGACAGTGTTATTAGCTGCTGGAGCTCCACCACTTCCTCAGAATGGAGATGACTGGCACAGCCTCAGGCAGGGTGAGCTACCCAGCCTGCCCCAGGAGTTACCAGCACCCTTTAAAGACCTTCTAAAGGTACACTCTGTGTAAGCAGGAAATCTTTGTAATGGTTTATTGCACTCTCTGTATAGTTTTGTAAAGTTGTACTTTTTGTTTCTTTAAAGAATCAACAGTTTACTTGTACTGCACTCTCAGTATAAAGTACAAAAGCTGTTACTGAGCCAGTAATTCGTATTTATCATATATTGCATATATTCAGTCTTGGGCAGTGTTGCCAAAAAAGATAAATAGATAAAGATTCCACCAGCAGAGGGCATAAAACCAACTTTAAGATAATGCTGATGACTGCAGTTTCTGAAGAATTCTCATGAATGTACTAGTGGTTAGTTGTTTACAACTGATTTATACTTTCAGTCTCGGAATTCAAGATTGAAAGCTGATATGCATAGTGCGTTTGTTTATGACAGACGCTGTTAGATCCTGATCCTACAACAAGGCCATCAGCATCTGCGTTATGTCGGCATGACGTACTGCGCAAGGAGAGGGCCGGCAAACTGGCTGCCCAGCTTCGCAAGGAATTAAATGTGGAGAAGTTCAGAACGGCTGTGCTTGAAAGGTGAGGCAGGGGTTATCTAGCAGTTCTATTCTCTAGATGTAGCATTTAATGCTTTTTATTTCTACACAGAGAACTCAAGGAGGCCCGACTGGCTGCTACCTCACCGGGGCAGTCAACGCAACCAGGGGCTCTTCCGAGAGCTGGGAGGAAGCTTGTGGGCAGAAGTGCAGCCCGATCCATGAGCTTTGGTTTCCCTGGATACTAGCACTGAATTCCTCATGTACTGCATGTCAACAGACCTACATACTTTATTTCTGGAATGCAATAGTTGGATGCTTTTGCGTTGCTCAGCGATTTGTCACTAGTGAAATTTTACATCCTCTTTTTATCTAACCCTGAATACAGCTGTTGCTCATAGTTATATTCATGGCATGAATCGGTGCATATTAAGTTTACTGTTGAATGGCACATTTATCTTGTCAAATAACAGGTGCATTTTAATTGTAAATAAAGTTTTTAAATGTTTTGCTGAGTGATGCTGTTTAATATACATTTTCAGTCCATGCCAAAAACCCACATTTAGAGTCCACTTGAGAACATGTGCATGCAACAGGAAGTATGCAAATTGTTCTAGGTCTTCAAAACTGTGAAGTGCAAAGAGCTTGATGCACACTATCTCAAATACTACTTTGGTTTTTTTAACACTTACTTAGGACCACAATTGTGCCATCTGTTAAAGGGACTACTGAACAGAAATTTTGATGTTTATTTTAAAATGCAAAGTATTGAAAATCAAAATAAAGTTATGTAAACACTTGCATTTTTCTTATAACACTTACATTACCCAGTGGGTAATGAAAAGTTCTATGCACTTGTGGTTTGCACCTCCACTTTAACAGAGTAAATACAGGATAGTATGTCCATTAAGTAGTCAATTAGAAAGACCACAATGTGTGCATAATTCAGCAACGTCACACTTTGGGGGGAAACGGAAAAACAATTGGATGTCTGCCAGATAATGTGTTTTTGTATTGAACACAAAGTCTGGTACAGTGATTCTCAAACAGAGGAGCACAGTAGACATATTGGGGCCCAGTAAGTTTTTTATTATTATTATTATTTAAGATGCTAAAAAAAAAAAAAACTGTACAACACTAACCTGACATTTTATCACACCAGTGTTCCATATGTATATATTTTAGGTAGAAGGGCTTGAATGTCTTGGACAAAGGGGGTCTTGGGGTCCATGAATATGTTTCAGTCAGAATGTTCTAGTCTAGTATTTACAGCTATGCCTGCCTTGTAGTACACAGTGTATGTGTTGTAAGTTTAATTTTTAGTGAACTCTTCCCTCTTCCTCAAGATTCCTTATCTAGCACTTGCAGTTTAACAGAAGGGGAACTCCATTTCCAAAAAAAAAAAATCTCTATCCTACAATGACAACCAGTTAAAAAAAGTCGAAGTCGAGTTTTCACGTCATAAATTGAGACTTAAAAGTCATTCTCGTCAGTTCCTACGTTTAGAAAATTCACACATCTTCACATGCCTTTACGCTTTAAATAAACAGCGAGTACAACATTTGCAGCATTTCTTTCGCTATCTACAACCAGGGGAATTCTAGGTTAGAGTCCTTTGCTTTTCCCAGGACTTTAACCACCAGGGTTGCCAGGGTTTCACAACAAAACCAGTCCGAAGGCTTCAAAACTAGCCCAATCGCGTTTCGAGGGGTCGCCCGTTAAAAATCGCGTGGTAATTTCTGGTAAATTCGTATTTCAGAGGGTCAGTACGAAATTAAGGGGTCACTTCAACATACGGACATCAAAAACAACCGGCGGCAACAGTGTTAAAGTAGCCTAATTCCGCGGGGTAACCGCGGACTTGGCAACACTACCTCTCGATGACATCGCGTAGTCGATGACACGCAGAAAGGCGGGGAATTCTTCTGAAGAGTCGCAGCGTTTTTGTTTGTGTTTGTTTATTGGCTGACATGCTTCACTGTTATACGATGTTTTGACTTAAAGTTTACGTGAGTAACGAATTTTTGTTCTTTCAGTAGAAAGTAAGTATATTCGGTACGTATATAGAGAAGATTTTAAGCATTTGCCTTAAAGGAAATTAAATAATACCTAGTGTAAGTTAGCAAGTTAACCACCGGTACTTTTGGTATTAGATCGTAGTTTAGTCGCAGGTGATTACCATAACATTAGGTTGATAATGTTTACGATTAGTGCAGTTTCTTCAAATCTAAATATTCACTCCTATTTGCCTAGATATAACGTTAACGTTACTCATATTGTTGTCGTTTCCCTCAGTTTGACTCAACTTGTTAACTTACAGGTTGACTCAACTGTTCAGATGTGTTCTGCATCTGGCTGGTATTTTTATCTTAGCTGCGTTAATCGGCGATCTTCATCTCGGTGATCTGAGTTTTTTTTTTCCTCCCTAAAACCAATCTCTAATTCGCGAAAAACTTGGGGAATCAGTCAAACGCGCTGTAAACGGTTAAATCTGTATTCTTGACGTCATTAAAACATATAAAATTAACTTTTATACTCAGTAATCACCGAATAATGTTAGCTAGACACTACTAAACAAAATTATCAGCTGTTAGCTAGTTAGCAAGTTTGAGCTGGGATATTTTATCATCCTACAGGTCAACCGTCACATACCCCCTAACTTTATTTACGTTTACGTTTATTTTAGCTGTCTATTTTTATATACAACTATGATGTTGCTGTATCTTAAACAGTGGAGCATTTCGTTAGCAACGCTAAGTCCATGGGTTCAGTTCCCATGAAATGCATAAACTGATCAAATCTACACCTAGAATCAATTTAATTCTGCTAAATTCATGAATAAATGCTACACTTTAACAGAAAACTTTGTGCATGTTAAAAGTCTGACCAAGGGCATGCAAAACAGTGACAGTGTCTCAAGTGTCTCATGTCTTTTGGTTTTGTCATGATAACGAAGCAAACTGCTTTCTTGAATTACAGAGCACCTGTATGAAGCATTGTACAGGTTTGCGCAATGGACAGCAACAGAAACTTTGAGAATTTTCCGCATACCTCCCTGGTGCTCCTTTCCTTCCTTCAGCAAAAAGGCTGCCAAAATATTGAGCTCAAAAGAGAGCTGGATGATCTTGATGAACAGCAAAATCTGCCTACATATCACAATTACATTGAGAGTGATGAGGAATTACAAGCTGATGGACACAGTATCTCACTCAGCTACAGAGAACTTTTACATGAATTTCAGCATCAGGTTCAGCCTCAACTGCCAGGTATGTTATTTCCTCTTATTGTTATTAAATGTGCTCCTTAATTAACACCAATAAGCCAATAATTCTTTTCACGTTATGACTGATAAATATGTGATATTGAATCATTTATATAGAAATTTAGCACTTTTAAGAAAAAGTGCTAAATATGTCTTGTAATTTGGTATTATCCTTTTAAATTAGGGCTAGATGACAGCAAAAGTTATCTAAAATATAAAAATTGGAAACAATTGGCCACAATTTAAGGGATAGTTCACCTGAAAATTAAATTTTTTCTTAATTTACTTCCCTGCATGTTTTTCCATAACTGTGTGAGTGACTTGTTTGTGGAACACAATGGAAGATGTTTTGAAAAATGTTGGTTACCAAACAGTTTCACTTTCCACTGGTTTCCATCGTTTAGTTAAAAAAATACTAGTCAATGGAAACCGAAATGGTTACAGACATTCTTCAAAATTTCTTTTGTATTTGTAACAACATGAGGGTGAGTGAACGACAGAAATTACATTTTTGGGTGGAGGATTAGCTTAAATATACAAAACTGACTAACGCTGATGAAATTTTGTGTGCCTACTAATTAGTTACATTAAAAGTACTACAGTTTAAGTCAAAAGTTTACAAAAGTTTAAACGCTGCATGATTTTGAGATCTTTTAACACAAACTGAGGGACTCATATGCAACTATTACAGAAGGTTCAAACACTCACTGATGCTTCTGAAGGAAAGACGATGCATTAAGAGCTGGGGGGTGAAAACTTTTGGAATTTTAAGATCAGGGTAAATTGGACTTATTTTGTCTTCTGGGAAACATGCAAGTATCTTCTTTAGCTTCTAAATGAAAAAAAAAAAAAAAGATATTTAATCAAAATAAGTAAAAAGTACAAATCTTCACTCTGTTCAAAAGTTTTCACCCCCCGGCGCTTAATGCATTGTTTCCTTCTGGAGCATCAGTGCGTGTTCAAACCTTCTGTAATAGTTGCATATGAGTCCCTTAGTTGTCCTCAGTGTGAAAAGATCAAATCTTGTGAACTACATGTTAATGTTTTTTTTTGTGAAATATCTTATTCAGGTCAGTACTAACTGACATGCATTTTGTATGATCCCTCTTTTTTTGGTAAAATAATTTTCTAGATTCTGCAAGGTGTATGTAAACTTTTGACTTCAACTGTATATTTTTTTTGCTGTTGTCTGTGTCTGATGACACTGTTAATGTATCTTTCAATTTCAGTGAATGCTGAAGAGGCTCAGGCAGCAAGGGAAATGGCTGCAGAGTTGATCAGAATTGCAGACCTGCTTGAACACAGAGTCTTGTCCCAAGCTGCTGACAGTTTGACCAAAAAACTGAGCAGATCTCAGGAGCAGGTAAGACATATTACTGCATAGCAAACTCTTTAAAAGTTCACATTTCTAATAAAATTATACCTGAACATTTGCAGTTTTGGGCCGGTCATCTGTCGGATGGAGTGCAGGCCTTACTTCGCCAGGTGGCAGGTGCCAAAGAGTTTAAGAAGGAACTTGTGGAGATGGCCTTCACATTTGTGCTTATGAAGAATGTTTGTGAGCATGTGCCTGAATACTTGTTTCGCCTCTATGGCACAGTGGTGCAGTATTTCTTACCGAATGGATCACGCTGATGCCTGATAATGTTGTGTTCCAGTTATACATTGATATGATGTCAGTGTGAATATATGTGTATACATTTTTGCTTTTGAGTTGAGACTGAAACCCTTTTTTTGTCAAAAGTTTCCTTTCTTCCACTGTAATACTGCCTAAAACAAGTTAACTTTTTTTTTGCATTATAAGTTTTAAACTGTGTATTAAACAAAATATGAGGAGAAAATTATGCTTGTTCTCTGACAATTTTGTTTTGATCTCCATCAGAAACAGCATTCAGTCTGTAAGGTATATCACGTGATCAACCGTCCTTTATATACCACAATCTGACTCATATCTGTACAATATAGAGGAACTAAACTAAGTTTCAGTCTTTGGTTTCTTTTTTTAATTTAAGCAATGTTTCATTACAATAATAAAAATCATGCTTAAATCAGAACACAAACCACCAGGTTTACCCTTGATAAAATACAGTTTTATTTCACAGCTTTTGTCCATCTATGATAGCAAAAAACCTCACGTGCAAAAGAAATTGCACTTTTTCCTCTGACGTGAGGTTGCTAACCACTAACAAAACAGGTGGATCCTGCCTGTATGTGACTACTGCTTATTTTTGTTGTTGTTTTGACCAGGGTCAGGTTTTGGATAGGCACACAACAGAGAAAGGAGGGTGACAAGGCTGTGCCGTGCAGGCCTTTTTAGCTTTTTAAGGACAAACAACAGCACAAGGTACAGGCAAGGTGTAAATAAGAGGCAGAAGACGAAGAAGAAAGTGATCTGTGTGGCTTAGAAGACATTTATGAGACATTCTGGTCCCCCAAACCGGAAGTCAGCACTTGATTTGAGCAATGGAGAGATTGTTAACTAACACAGCAAATCACTTTTTACTCTAGAATTACAAAACCCATTTGGTTGTTTTTAAATCACAATGGTTTAAGATTAACCCACAAGTTTAATGTTTCATCATTTCCATAAGATTTTATTGAAATTGCTTCGGACCCAGAATCAGGGACATTTAATTACAAAATGCATCATATTAGAAAACTAAATGACTTCTCATCTAGAATTATCTTCCGCTTCCTGACATTGAGATAAATTCAGTCAACTGTGCCCCGTCACCACGGCAATATTGACTGTGCTGGTGTAGTATTTTCACAAGTGCTGTACCTTACAGAACAAATGTTCAAACGTTCACATTCTACCAAATTACTGTATATTAAGAAATGACTCCCTTAAACAAAATGCATTACCCAAAGTGGAGGGGTTTCCCATTTGAGGCTGTGACCTAGGCTTCTATTCTTAGGTTTTAAAAGGGGAATTCAAACAAATGCATTCTTGCAAGCCTATTCGGGCCTAATTTGTTCAAAATATACACTGAAGATGCTTAATATGAATCAAATCTTTGCTTTCGGTTGTTACGAGTACTTTTGTATAAGTACTGATATATTTTGGGAGAACATCAGTCACACAATCCATCTGAAGAGCACAGCCCATAAAGTTTTGCACTTAATTTCTGATAAGGTAAAATCATAATTATCCACTCAAACAAGCTTGTGCTTTAAAATCAAACTTAATTTCATTAAATCAAATATTCATAAACATGCTTCACTAACAAAAATTAACTTAGTTCCTTTGAATCAAAAGCCTTGATGTTCCTTTTGGAACCAGGCTAAACCTAGGTCACAGCCCAGGTTCACAAAAGAAACCTGACTTTGCATCTGTTAGTTCCTCTTCAGTCACAAAGCTGGTTTAAAGAACTAAAAGCAACGAGAACAGAAAATAAAAAGGTATGACGTAAGAGGAGTACTTTTCCCATAAAGTGCAGCTTGTGGCGGCACTGTGACCCACAGGGCTTCCATTAGGGCAAAAGATACAGTGAGGTTGTGGACAGTCGTCCTACTTCTTCCTGTAGGCCAGTGCTCCAAAGGCCAGTACTGCAGCGATGGCCACCAGGGCAGCACCGCCGTACAGCAGCACGGGGAGGTCAGACGTCTCCGTCTTCGTCTGCACCTCAGGAGGGAGGTCGTGGGCCGGGGAGGTGGCTTTCAGATCAGCCTCTGGAAGTATCTTCTGCTCCAGGATTTCTTGGAACACTTCCGGGTCTAGATCAGGTGGGGATGGTGACTGTGGCTCCACAGGAGCTGGAAAAAGCTGAGACTGAAGTTCAGGCTCAGGCATGGAGAACGAGGCGGTAGCGGCAACCTCATGGGTGACTGGGTGCTCTTCCTCTACTGAGGCTGGAGGTGGAGGGATCTCCATCACGTCTGGGTCCACAACTGGTTCAGGTGTGGTTTGCACGGCCTCTGCAGTTGGTGATTCTTCTCGGACAGCAGCGAGCTCGCTCTCGCTGCCCAGCACGCTAAGTACGCTGCTCTGCAGCTCCCCTTCCTCCAACGTCTCCCCACCTTCTTCTAGCAGTTCAGCGTCTTCACGTTCCACGTGGACAATGTCAGAGTTCGAGGAGTTGTTCTCGCTTTGCTCCTCGACTAACGCCACTCCCTCGGCGCTGTCCAGACTCTTGGCGTCTTCTGGGTCCATCATGCCAACCTGCGCCCAAGACTCGTGTCCTGTCAGAGACACAGGAAGACTCTCTGTCTGCCAGGAAGGTGGCCCACTGCTATCTCCAAGAGTTAGTAGTGAAGCAGGAGGGCTTAGCTGATCCGAAGCCTGTTCACCTGACAGGATGTAGATGTCGTTACTGTCCTCGGCTATGATCACGCCAGGGTCCTCAGCTTCATCCAGGCTGAACACAGTGCCCTGTAATATAGAGAGTGGAAATATCAATCCGTTGGTCCGTTAATCATTTTTTATTCAAAATACATATATTACACTCTTTCTAATATATTTTATTCTTCTATCCACCTTTTTCTGAACACGGAAATCTCGCCCGACTGGAACGGCACTTTACATTTCTCTGGTTTCTAGTCAAATTAAAGGAGAAGCTCACTTCCAAAAGATAATTTACTCTTCCCTTGTTATCCAGGATGTTCATGTCTTTCTTCAGTCGTAAAGAAATGATGTTTTTTGAGGAAAACATTTCGGGATGTCTTTCCATGTAATGGACTTCTATGGTGCCCATAAGTTTGAACTTCCAAAATGCAGTTTAAATGCAGCTTCAAAGGCCTCTACATGATCCCAGCCAAGGAAGAAGGGTATTATCTAGCAAAATGCTCAGTTATTTTCTAAAAAAAAAATAAATTTATATACTTTTTAACCTTAAATGCTCGTCTTGTCTAGCTCTGCATGAACTCTGTGTATTTAAGACAGTTAGGGTAGGTCGAAAAACTCCCATCTCATTTTCTTCTCGAACTTCAAAAATCGCCCTACGTTGCTGTTTTACCTTTTTTTCGTAAAGGGCGTCTGATCTTCTTTGCATTTTTACTTTGTAAACACTGGGTTGGTACTTCTGCAGCAATGTAGGATGATTTTAAATTTGGAGGAGCATTTAAATTTGGACGAGGATGTGAGGTTAAACAGAATATACATTTAGAGAGCTGCAGTTCAAACTCACAGGCACCATAGAAGACCACTATATGGAGAGAAATCCTAAAATGTTTTCCTCAAAAAAAACAATTTCTTTATGACTGAAGAAAGAATGACATGAACATCTTGGATGACAAGGGGGTGAGTAAACTGTCTGAAAGTTTTTGTTCTGGAAGTGAATTTTTTTTTTTTTTTCACCATTTTAACATGGATTTTTTATGGATAGAATCCATCATGGCGCTACTCATCGGTTACTCAGGAAAAAGGTGGATAAATGAGAAATAAATTAAAATTAAATTAAATTAAATTAAAATTAAAGGGAAAAAATGCCCTTGATCTTTGACATATTGTACTGTACAAAATATCCTGTAAGCTTTAGAACTCAAAACTTTCTTGTTAAAGCTCCGATATACTCAAAACGAAGTTCCTTTTCATTCATTTAGAGATAAAACGAAGTTGGAAATACGTGAGCAGAGGTATACTGTTAGCGAACACCCTGATACTACCCACTCTATTGAAAGCAGCATTTAAATGAATATGTAAATACGCGCTGTGCATCAGTGCCTAATTTCATTAGAAGCACAACTTTATTTGCTACTATAAAAAGTGGCAGGTGTTCATGTTTTTACCCATAGACATCTAACCTCCAAGGACTCGACAGACTCACCGCACACCTCCTATGAGGTAATTGTCACAGATCAATGGAAGCACAAAGGTGTTTTGCAGCCGGAACGGAAAGTTCGTTTTGCCAAGCAATTCCGAACTCCCAAAACGAATTTAGTTTTGGTCAGATTTTGACATCACATTAGTTTGTTCTTCAATTTCACTTGAAGTATATCAGGGCCTTTAGTCTAAAAGCAGCTGATAATAAAATCAACAGGTTATAGAATGTGCCACTTTATGACGTAATTGCGTGGCTAAACTCCGCCTCCGCAGAAGAGCAACGCCTGCTTACATTGCTGCCTGTTTAGCCCCGCCCACCAATTTGCGCATGTAGTGTAAATAACAAAAGGCACGCAGAAACCAAACGATAAAGACTGCTCCAAACATGTCAGTAAAAACTTAGTTCACTTAATTTAACTCTGAATTTTTAGAAATATTTAAACTAAAAGACGATGCTGTGCTGACTATATTGAATCTGACAGTAATGTCACATCACACAAGTGTGAGTAACATATTTTTATTATGTGGTCACGATTGCTTTTTCTGTTATTACAGATCGTTTGATATGTACTGAGTATTTATGCATCCATCTATGAAGGATGTAGGCTGTCAAACATACACAACTAGCTAATAATAGCAGTGGGTGTAGCAGTAAAATGGCCTATTACTTCCAAATGTATGTTTTTTGATGTAAAAATCTTGGTAACATAATTGAACCTCAGAGGACAGTGCAAAGACAAAGGTTGCTTGACCACCTGTTGCTTAAAGTTTTAGTGAAGGTCTTACGTAAAACATAACTGTCTGAGTCATAAGAACACATCCTTTAGCCTTCACTTCGTAACTGTGGTAAAGCAATTTACGTATTTCCTTCTGTGTTACTCCAAATGTCTAATGTCTACCACCACAACAAAAACACGCGATGTGTTTGACTTTTAATTTTTAACGGTCTGCATTTCCAAGTATGGTAAGCCTGGCTGTGTCTGCAAACCATTCTCATGAAGATCCACATAACTGATTAGCTTCACAATTAAATGTGCCTAAAAGAAGCATGAGGTATACAAAAGACCTAAAAAAGCATTAATGAAATGGATTAATTAAAATAAGGATAATTTTATTCTCATACAATTAACATTAAAATGACAAGTTAGACTTTATTAAAACATCAAAAACATTTGCAAAATTAATTTTTTTTTTTTTTTTTTTTTTTTTTTTTTTTAAGTACACTACCATTCAAAGGTTTGGAGTCAGTAAGATTTTTTTTTAAGAAATTAATTTATTAAGGGTGCAATAAATTGATCAAAAGTAACAAAGACCCTTTCACTTTCAAAAACATATCAAGCACCTCAACTGTTTTCAACATTGATAATAACAGTAAATGTTTCTTGAGGACCAAATCAACATATTAGAATAATTTCTGAAGGATAATGAAGTAACAGGAACAATGTCTGCTTAAAACTGACTTTTGCCACAGGAATAAATTACACTTTCATATATATTAAAATTTAAATCAGTTTTTTTTTTCAGCTGTAACAATATTTTACAGTAATACTATTTGTATTGTATTTAATTAAATAAATGCAGCTTTGATGTGAGTTTTAATTATAAAAAATAAAACGTTTGAATGGTAGTGTAGCTTGTTAAAATAAAACTTTTAAAACGTATGCCTTTTTTAGTACAGTAAGTGGAATTTACCATTGCAGGAATCATTTGTCACTGACTTTCTAATGCCACCTAGTGCAATGTAAGAATAATACAGCTATACTGTTAAATTCCCTCTGCTTCATGGTTGCCTGAACAAAATCAACTTTAAAATGCAAAACCGCAATGATGAACAGCTATTAACTGAATATGATGTTAGCTTATAGTAGCTGCATTTTAGTATATTTAGTATATGATAAAAGCTTTTATTATTTTATTATATCTGGTGTCTGAATAATTTTTGGTTTGACTGCAACTTGAACAAAGCTCTTTAAAAATACATAAAGACAGACCTGAGGGCAATGTTTGCAATAAGGGAAATCTGTAAGACCTCCGCAGGAAGTGTGTTAACCCACTCTCCACCTGTACTTACTGTACTGTTAGCCGGGGTCCCTCCTATCTAGAGTCATGTCTTTATCTTCCGCTGTCACCCACACAGTGACATCACCATATGGCTGTGGTGTGTGCACATGCAACTAAGGTCTACATGTCTACCGCAACTAGGTCAAGCATGAAAAAAGAACCTATTTGAATTTTTCACTCATTATCATGTCAGCTTCTGCTCATTTGCATTAAGCAAACTTAAAATACTGCCCCTTGCTTACTCATCTTAAAGAACACTGTTTTGCTCCCTGTGCTTTTTCTGGTCTTTCAGATTTTAGTAATCCACCACGGTGCACGTGCATCTAGTTTCACATGTAATCCTGTCTCTCATGAATGCTTTCAAAACACATTAGATCCCAGCATCTGGATTACCATCTGAGGGCTAACAGATAGAGGACCACAAGCACACAACCAGTACAATGTGACAGTGCATTTCTATATTACATATTGCGTACAATCACATATTTCTTTAATCACATGCTTTTCAATGTTACATTCTCCTTTCTTAAGCTCTATAGACTCGAGCATGAATCAGTACGGTTATGAAGTAAACTTACACCAACAAAAACCCTATGTACATATTCCAAATTGACAATACCTTTCTGAAATGGTAGAGTATGACGGATGTTTCCTGCAAGATTAGGCTTGCTGTCCTATCCAGAGACTGTCCAAAAATGAAGTTATGCTGTAAAGGCGTGTTCTCTTAGGTGAGCCTTGGGTGCCTATGAACCACTCCACCCTAAGCACATGTACCCACCCTCACCTGAAGACAAAAACTTACGCGTGCCTGCCAAACTCAAATGTTTTTGCGTTCACACAGGAAATCAATATTGAAAATAGAATGGGTTTCAGAGCATACAACCTTTCTAGTGGTAACCATTTGGTAATACTGTGCTGCTAACAAGTATTAGAGCTTATAATATGTATACTTTTAGACACTACTCTTAACACCCTTGTAAGGCAGTTTCTATTGTTAAGGCATCCACACCAAAGATAAACATATCTTGTCTGTTGAGGATGCACCAGATATGTAGATTTCCACATACTGGACCATTCGAATGTGAATGCTGAACTGTGTGTGCTAATAACAAGGCCAGTTGTTATCTGGTATAACCTACTGGAGGGAACTCACCGCATAAGCCCTCTCAATTATTAATAAAGCATCAGTTTGATCAGTTCACATTTCCCCCTTTTAATACATTCCCCCTCTACAACTGGTAGAGATTTTGGTCTATCGTCTCTATCAGAGTTACACGCTTGCATGAAGCTGCTGTGCCATGTGGTCACAAAAGCATTTTTAAGCATTGTGGTTTAAAAACAAGTTATTTTAAGTTGTTGAAATGCAATTAGCAGCGAAAGAGAACTCTGAGAGACTGTTTCTGAGCAC
>JAHKKF010385174.1:0-11950 GCA_019740295.1 Labeo calbasu | reverse complement strand
GGCACGACAATTGAGTAAAATTAAATTTGGTAAAAAGTGGTTACAGAGAACAGTTGAATACACTAAAATGAAAATGTTACTTTAAATGTTCCATTTTTTATGTCTAAAATGCATGTTAAACAAGTTTAAATGTATGCAATATTGTAAACTATGCTGTATTTACCCAAATAAATTCAGTTTGTCTTGTAATTTGTCCATGTGTTTTTGCTTAATAATAAATGTTCATCTTTTGATTATTGCTGTTGCCTCTAGTAATTCAGTGTGTGTTTTTATAAGTTCCAGTCCATTTAAAGCCAGCAATATAATAATTTTTAAACAATTGTTGACTTAAATAAAACAACCCAGCATGTTTGGTAAAAACATTTAACCTAACCAGCTGGGTCAAAATAACCCAGCATGTGTTCTGTCCAATATTTACCCAGCAATGGGTTGCCAAATAATCTAAGTAGGGTTGTTTTTAACCCAGCATTTTTTAGAGTGTAGAGATGACCCCTACAGCCCTGAATGTCAGCGGAGGCATGTTTTGGACAGTGATTTGCAGCATGGTGGGATCTTATGATTTCAAAGCTATCTTGTTATTGCTAGCATATCCAAAATCAACTACCTTACCTTTAATGGACCTGGGCTGACATGAATTAAGCTAACAGTGTGTGGTAACAATGAACAGTTGTATTTTTTTATTAACAAAGATGAATAAATATTATTAAAAAAAAAAAAAAAAAGAATGCTCATTGTTTGTTAATCCATTAACTAACATGAATTAATGGGACCTTATTGTAAAATGTTACTGAATATTTTCTGGGGCTTTTTTAATCTTGGAGCAACCAAACTCAAAACTACATAGTATTCTGTTATATAAAACCTAAGCATCTCAGAAGCTTTGCTACAGGATTAAAAGAAAGATGAGGTTATAAATACTGTTCGGTTTTGTGATGTTGCATTGTCCTGTGGAGGTACTGTGGGAGTTTGCGTTCATCCTTGTATGACAGAAGAAAAGACGCACAACTCAGTCCGAGAATGCTAGAAGAGCAATAATGAGCGGAGAGACTACAGGTCCAGAACTGCAGGGGCTCTGAGAGAGACATGCGTATAACAGTAATGAGTCTAAGGGGAAGAGAAGGAGAGCCTGGGAGAACAATTGTGTGCTGGAGAGAAGAAAGGGATAGAAAGAACAAGCAAAGAAATGAACAATTGGTTGAAAATAAGAGAGATGGAGAGTGAAACATCAGGGAGTTGTAAGACACGCTTATTGTCAGGAGAGCTGCTCTGTCGCTGGAGTGTGAATGTACGGGAAAGGTCGAGTGGGAGATTGGGATCAGGAAGGTCAACCTTGTAGTTATTAGACCTCACAGGTTAGCGGTGTGATGGGATGGCTTCATCTGCTGAATACGTACTGACGGCTCTCCAGAACCCAACCTTGTCATGTGTGCACTGCAGGCGTGACCTGCAGCAAGTGAATGACCTGTGCCAGTGTGTACTAAACCATATTCTAGCTCTCCATTGTGTGTGTTTTTTTTTACTCTACTACTAAGTAGCCTTTTACATAGTGGCATTATAATGTTAATACATTTAATTTATATCAATATTTAATTTAAAGTAATCAGAAAAAAAGTTGAGTGCAATATGGCAAAATAAAAGTCTGTTTAATGGCTGTGTTTATTAGTTTGACTGTACTGACCTTAGCTTAGAGACTTAGAGCTTAGAGTAATAAATAGTGAGTTGAAAGAAAGAAAACTCCTACATATGAGGCAATAGATTATATTACTTTTATAAATAGATTTATTAGTTAAAATAATTCTGTAACTACTATGAAATAATAAGGATTCCAGGGGATAAATATGATGTTTTTTTGGGTCGCTTCAACCCGTGGACATGAATATATGAATAACATGAAATAACACACGGCAACAGTGTTAAAGTAGCCCAATTCCACGAGAAAACCACAGACTTGGCAAATCTGGTACTCTGTGCATCAAAGAGTCCTGACCAAACGTCAATATGTGACAAGGTGGGATGTGTTGGACATGCTATGTGAAATATGCTTTTTAGTGTTATTTTTTTAAGCAATAATAAAAACAAATAAACATATAAACTTAATGAAACTCTGTATTAATAAGCTGTATGATAATATCCACATAAAAAATATAAATAATAGTACTGGTTGCTACAGTAGTCGATACTCCAAACTAAGATGTAAATGCAGTTTTATGCCTTTTTATGTCTTTAATGCAGACAGTGTTTAAGTTTTCAAAGGTTTTGATTACCACTCATTTCTTCTGGGAAATTTTAAGCCATTTTATTTGCTCATTGCACTTTATTTTTCATCAACTGAGAATCTTTCAGAAGAAAGCCTCCCAACTCCCAGAACCAAGACTATTTGAAACAGAAGAAAAGAAGAATAGGCTCTGAATATCTCAGACAACATTAGGATGAAAATAAAATGCGTTTGATGTTAATTTTCATTGTTGTTGAATACAGAAGACAAAAAGGGATTGTGTGCTTTGAGTTTATGAACGAAAAGGATTGCCAGCATCAAAAGTTTTCTTGAAAGAGCGTTGAAATGTGTCTTTGTGGATAATGAGAACTTACGCCAGTGCGCAGTCAGATGCTATTTCTGTGAAATTGCTGCATATAATACGTAAGAGTTCCATCTCTGATGCAAGAAATGGCAAATAGCAAGGTACAAATGTGTTTGAACGTTGTTGTTGTTTTCTGAGAACTCCATTCAAACCTCCAGGCTCGTGGTTTGCTGTCTGTGTAAAAGGGTATTCAGATTTCCCAAGGCAGGTATAAAAACCAATACGAGTCATGAGTGTTTGTGAATGATTCATGAACAGCAGTCATAAGAAACATGTAAAGAGAAAACGGCTTTGTTCGGTGACTCATTATGTTCCTTTCTGTAGGTTCCTTCAGTGATCACTGTTTTTATTCATTTATTTTCTTGCTCACGAAGCATCTCAGACGTATGTAATAGAAGACAATTTTATTTTCCTTGTGATTGACAGATCAGAAAACACATGGTGGTAAAGCAGAGCTCAAGGGTCTAATACCAGCAACATCAAGACATGTGCTTTTGAATAATATAATATCTCTCTATTACCATGGGTCTCTTATAATATAACACAGATTTGCAGAGTAAATGAAGAGTGTTTGTGTGTGTGTTTTCTTAAATACAGATCACACGTAGGCTCTGCATGCATTTCATCTGTTTAAAAATCAGCTCCACCTCTCACTGACATCTTTACACACTTGAGCTTCAGTCTTTCCTCAGTTTGATGCCGAACAAAATGTTTCCCATCAGACCCAAATGAATTAAATTTGCTTTCATCACTAAAGTGAACTCCTTTCTCCACACACAACATGTTCCTCAGCAAAGGCGAGCTTAGCTTTTTGATTCTTTCTGCTGATGAGACGCTTTGCCACTGCAGAGTCCCCCATCAGTCCTTAAAATCTCTTAAAGGGGGACATTTCATGAAAATCATGACTTTTTCCATGTTTAAGTGTTATAAACGGGTCCCCGTTGCATCTACCAACCCAGAAAATGTAAGAAAAGAACAAGCCGGAAACTTTGTTTTGGTAAGCTTTTCTCTGTTGGAAGATGATCTTATTATAATATTACCGCCCCTTAATTTGCACATTTCCACCCACGACGCCACCATTCTGTGTTTGCAAGCGACAACAATGTACCAATTCTAACGCCATGGCAAAAGTTTGAGCAAAGCATGCTAACTGCTCTGTTGTTGGCTGCACAGATGAGCACAAAACACTATTTAGAGTCCCAGCCTCAGAGGAGACAAGAGATTTATTGATATATTTACTGTA
Organism: Labeo calbasu; assembly: GCA_019740295.1. Taxonomy (NCBI): domain Eukaryota; kingdom Metazoa; phylum Chordata; class Actinopteri; order Cypriniformes; family Cyprinidae; genus Labeo; species Labeo calbasu. The sequence continues at coordinate 8,128 of JAHKKF010385174.1, read as the reverse complement.
TATTATGTTGCTGCCACACAGATCTAATATAAACATGCAATTTCTTTCCCAGCTATTTACCTTCACAAACATATTCGACTGTTTTTGTACCTTGTGTGTTTTTACCATAAACTTGTGTGTATTTAACATGAAAGAGTAGTTTACACGATTTCAGCACGATAGACATGATAATCAAAACGAAGCAGATGTTTTTGGACAATATCTGAGGCAGGAGCTGTAAAGGCACAGCCCTGTTCTGGAAAAGGGGGCGGGGAGCAGCAGCTCATTTGCATTTAAAGAGACATGAACAAAAACAGCGTGTTTCTGCTTCCACTCAAAATAGGCATTTTCATTTTCATTGATATCATAAATGATCCCTGAGGGGTGTTTTGAGCTGAAACTTCACAGACACATTCTGGCGACTCCTGAGGCTTATTACATCTTGTAAAAAGGGGCATAATAATGCTTTAAAGAAGCCTGTTTTCTTTCTTTAAGCTAAAGACCACTGTACTATACTGTATAGATCAAAGGTGTATTACCCATGGTTATTTTCTAAGAATAATATAAGATTCTATAGTTAATTGCAGCTGTTCTCCCTATGCACCTCATTTGTGGTTTTATAACAGATATCTCTAATACAAGAATAATCTTGTCTTGTGGAGATTAAGCATAGACTCTGACATTATCAAAATGAAACTGAACAATGGGGTATTTGATCAGAAAGGATTTGTTTTGTTTCAGAGAGAAACTCCGCTGAGGTATTAAAGATGTTTTGCATTCTGATGATTGATGTTGGTGTATTGAACTACAGTACAACAGCTTGGAGCTGAAGTTGGTCCTGTTGTTGTCTGATATGGTTAAAGTCTCTTTAATCCTAAAAGGTTTTCAATCAAGCTAGGAATAAATTTGAAGTTAAACCCAGACCAGCTAGTGCACCAGATATGCGTGGATTTCTTAAACAATGGCCACTTTTGGTCCTTTAATACATACTTTCATGCTTTCATTATTTGTCTATAACATTATATATCAGTAAATATATATGCACTGCAATTCGGTCATTTTTCCAGCATGTTTCTCATTTCTCATAAGAAAACCTTCTCTCGGAAAAAACTTCTGATGCAATTGTATTAAATACTGTATAGACTATAGAATGAATTCTGTGTAAAACAATGTTGGATTTAACATCAGAATGTAACAATGTAATGTTGAAATGTACGTTTTTAATATAATCTTTGGTGAGTTCAAGAATAATTCATGCAATTTTATATTATTTATTTGAAAGAATTAAAATAAATATTTGATGTCTATCCTTGTATTGTTTAACTGGTTGAGGTTGATATGGGATTTCTAAAGTAATTAGTATTAAGTCATGCAATACTTTTTAGTGAGAGTAGTTAGTACAGTAATCGAATTACGCTGTTGGAGATATAATTAGTAGCTATCTGCATTAATTGCTTTTTTTAGAGTAACTGGTCTTACAGACTTTTAATAGTCTTTAAAATTCTCAAAGGGTAAAACAATAAAACTATACAAAACTCAAAAGTAACAAAAAAAAATGATGAAGGTCTGATAAATAATGTCCAAGACAGATTTAATGTGACCTTTAAAGAAAACAGCTGAAACTTATTTTTAATAAAAAATGAACCTAACTGTGCCTGTAGTTGATGAAACACCCACATTCATAAAAAAATACAGTCTGTGAAGCATCATTTTAATTGTGTCATTAATCAAAATGATTACCAAATTAGCAAGACAACTCCTCACTGAATTCTATCACTTAAATGTGGTCAAAGAGATTAACTGCATTTCCATAAAGTTTTAATGTCACCATTATATAACACATTAAAAGTTACATTAAAAACCTGTGTGTGTTCTGGTGAAGTGTGTTCTGCTGCCTATGGTTCAGAAAAACACTCCCTTTTTTCTGAGCGGCTCCTTATTTTCAATCCGACTGCTTACAGCAGACTCAAAGGGAGAAATTGATTGCCTTGCTTTCGCTGTCCAAGACAGCTGTTCAATTTCAATGCTGTGGCATTTTGGGAAAGAAGAACGAGGCAGTATTTGGACGATAAAATGCAGATATAAGCCAGTGATGTAGATAAAATGTTAAAAAGTTGACTTTTGACTTTTGACTTTCTAAAATCAACAAACTCAAGTAACAGCTAAATTGAATCATAAGATGTCTGAGCACATGCAGTTCTTTTAACAGGAGTGTTTTTGAGAGATGTTATGCTTCAAAGGCTGAATAACATTGTGCCGTGAACTGACATGACAGTATTGTGCAGAACAAAAGAGGCTCTCCCAGAGAACCTGAAGTTAAGTAGGGAATACAAAAAAAGCAATTCTTTGCAAAAAAAAAGTCTCAACTTAATCCAAGAAGTCAACTTTAGGGCATCAGAAATGCTTAATTGGAAGATAAAAATTCATCACAGCTTGTCCTCCATTGGAAAAGGCTCCAGTAAATAAATCTCTGTGGTTTTCATTGATCATTTACCTCACAGCAGTAAACCGTTCTTCTGTAAGAGTTTCTAAAACAGTGAATTCATTATGTGAAACAATAAACTTGCTGCACTCATAACTAATAACAGCAAATTTACATGTTCCTATGCAATATGTATTAGGTTGAAGGGGAAAGAAACAATGCATCACCACTAGTTATTATTTTTCTTGTTTACTCTTTTCTTGACTAAAGATAAATCTCATCTTAACCTGTTTGTTTAATGTTTATGATCTTATTCATTTAGAATTTTCATCTGAACATCAACATTAATTTCATCTAAAGAGTTTTGAGGTTAAATGATTGTCTTTTTTTATTAGATCACTGTGATCTGGGAATTTGTTTTATTACTGTTTATTAATGTGGGATTTGTGGACACAACTCATTTCGATTTGTAGGGTAAAAAATATTACCGCAATAAGAGAGAGGAGTGAGCTTTGTCTGCTCAAAATTAGGGCAGAAGGTCACCAGTGGCATGTTTATGCTGTTGTTTAGATTTATTTATTGAACATTTATTAGAATTCACGGAGTCATTTAATAATTCCATAAATTACATTGGTTACACTTTATTTTGATAGTAAACTTTAGACATTCTACTAACTATAAGTAACTTTGCAACTACATGTCAACTAATTCTCATTCATTTGTCATGTCTACTAACTCTCAGAGCTCAGACTGTTAGGTTAGGTTTAGGGTTAGTAGAATAAGTTGACATATACTTGCAAAGTTTAGAAAAGTGTTGGAAGATATTAAGCAGAATACTCTAATGAGTTGACATGTAGTTGCAAAGTTACTTACTGTTAGTAGAATGTCTAAAGTAGGCTATCAAAATAGAGTGTTACCATATTTGATATTTCTACCCAATCAAGGCTCATTAAAAATGTGCACTTGTGGCAACGTTTCTGTAACACTGATATTACTGTACGTTTTGTGGCAGTTTCAAAATGAAATGTTCAGTGAAAGACGCTAAAGCACGCATTTAGTACATCACCATGGCCACATTATTATTACGTTTGTAACAGGCAAGTATTGCTGCATTTGTATTACGTTGCTTCAGGTACGTATTGCGGTGGTTCAGAAATTTAAATTTCCGTGGAGATAAATGTTCTATCATGTTGAAAAATAACAACCCCCCTACAGCAAACCCAAAACCTACTTGCTAAAGTTAAAGAATGCAAAATTGATTCAAATATGCTTTCACTGATGCAACTGTGTGAGTTTAATTTCCTTAAGGGGTGGTCACACTGCACTTCTTTCAACTGATTTCCATTCACATGTATGCGCATGCATTTGATTGAAAATGCAAGCTCATGCGAAAAGTTTTGCATTTCACTGCATTCAAAAGTTCACGTTCAAAGTTCAATTCGGACCTGCAAATTTGCATCATGTGAAAGGCTTGTTTGAGAGTAGGCGGCTGCAGTGAGGGGAGGAGTGAAATAAGTGCAGTCAAGACGGACAGTTCTGACCTCTTGAAGTAGAACAGATACCTACAAGATCAAAGGCGGATATCCATTATCACACTCATGTGCTGTGTTGCTGATAAACATGATATAATTTCAGCTCTGTTGTTTTTATATGAAAATAAATATGAACAAGACACTCAAAGTGCTTGCTGTTTAATTCCATACGAAAGACGTATTTATCATCCATTTTTACTTTAATATAAACGTGAAAATAAAACATTTTAGAAAAGAAGGGCAACATCACGGTTGTCTGAACCAATGAGCTTTAAGCTGTGTCGTCATCCAGGCGTTTCCCATTGTGCTTTTGGTCAGCGCAGTAGGCGGAGAGCTACTGTGCCCGACTGCGCAATCCGACACAGCCGCCTTGCCGCCCAGAGAGTTTTTTGGCACACGTCAGCATGACATTAGAGCAAGGCGGACGTAACTCGGACACAATTCTAACCAGCATGCATCTTGCGGTGATCACTGGTGATCAATTCTGCGCAGAATTTGCTCATCTCAAACAGTTCGATATGTCAGGCATGACCTCATATCTGAATTAAAAGAACAAAAATTTAAAATTGCAGCACTGCAGGAAAGTGGAGTAGACTGAATATTTTTACATTTTAGATTTATTTGTTATGTGTCAAATTTAAGTTTTTAAGAAGTGTAACATCATATCACAACCATTGCAGTGTATTGGTCTCATTGTTTATATGTAGGTATCTATACGTAACGTTTAGAGGCACAAAACTTACATTTTTTGTTTTTATTGATGCTAAAACGTACAGTTTAGATTTCAATGTTTAAAACGTACAAATCTTTTAAAAAAAAAAATATTTACGTATCTTTTATATCATATAGATATAATTTACATCATAAGATATTCGTATCAATGCCTTTATATAATTTTACCAACAAGCGATTTAGATTTTTAGCCCTCTTAACCCACCCCTGAACCTAAACCTACTCATTTTATAGCAAATATGCATTTTCATCATTTTATTAATAAGCGATTTAGATTTTTAGCCCCCTCAACCTACCCCCAAACCTAAACCTACCCATTTTATAGCAAATATAAAAGGATATGAAACGTTACTGATCAAAATATGCAAGGAAATGACCATTTTAGTAACAATATAGAATAAAAACATTTTTTATAGTCGCTAATCCCATTCCTACCTCTAAACCTAACTATATAACTCTCTCTGTACAGTAATAAAGAAAAACATGACAGACATGTTAATAGCATGTTGCTAGCATGATTAGCAAGTTATTAACATGTTGCTAACATGTTTCGGGCATGATTAGCATGTTCCTAGTATGATTCTAGAATGATTAGCAAGTTATTAACATGTTTCAAGCATGATAAGCAAGTTATTAGCATGTTGTTAGCATGATTAGCAAGTTATTAACATGTTGCTAACCTGTTTCTAGCATGATTAGCATGTTAATAGCATGATTCTAGCATGATTAGTAAGTTACTAGCATGTTTCAAGCATGATAAGCAAGTCATGTTGTTAGCATGATTAGCATGTTGTTAATCTTATTTCTTACTTCTACAGACCAGTGCTGGCTAAAATGTATGAACTAGCTTATTCATCACAACTATAGCTACCAGCATTGTTTAACTGACCAAAGAAGTCTTGCTGATTACAGGTTAAAACATTTGGACAGGCAGTTATCTGTGTTTAAGCAGCCTTGTGAAATAAAACCAGCACCCCAACATCAAAAAATATGTCTTCTAGGAGAGATTTTTGCTCACGTTACATGATTTGATATGCCAATGAATAATGCATTATAGGAGAAGCCATTTTTCAACACTGGCAATTTTCAACAAGGAAAATGTGTGTGCCATCATACATTCTCCATTTTCTTAAAGCCTTGAATGAATATTTCATGAAAACCAGTAAACATGACAAACATATGTATATCAGAAGTCACAAAACCCTTCACCGAAACCTAATAAATGTTTTGTTTGTCTTGTGAAGAGCCATGGCTTATCTGGGAAACCTTAATAAGACAACAATAAAAAGAGTCATTTGCATTTATCAGTGATATATCACCACACAATACAATTACAGAAGCAATAAACGCACTCAGAGTCCTAGATGTGTTAATGCGAACAAATATTTTTAGGTGTAACGAGAGCATTTAAACCTAATAATCACATCTTTCATAACTTCATCCCTATAAAAACAATTCTAACACACAGTTTGGAGCTCAAGCTCTGTAAATACTTTCTAAATGCATTTTTTTTTTTTTGTGCCTGACAGATTATGTACTCGGAAATGAAAACACTGGACCAATTTCGGGAAGTGAGATGTTTGAAAATAGGACTGAAATAACTGGAAGCAAAGGAAATAGCAGCTATCAAACTCGTGACCTTCAGACAGGCGTTAATATCCTCCTAAATTCAAAGAATAACAAGTTGTCCTCACGATGAGCTCGGTTACATACAATCTTCTTTCCAATTTTATTCCGTCTCTAATTAGTATGTCTTCCAGTTTTAAGGTTGCTAATGATTGTCTCGCAGATAAATGAAGCTCTCCTCTGGCTGGATATGAAAGGTATTGTTGAATGTTGCCATACGATGCAATCGAAGTGGGTTAATTAGGGTAAAACCGAGAAAGCGAGCACTGCGGGGAGAGTGCTCGCGTTGATCTATTTCCGAGGTCGCGGTTTTTGAAGTTGCGTGGGTTTTGGGGGCTGGCCTGAAGAACAACTTCAAAGTTTTGAGACTCAAATGAGATCCTGATGAGGTATGGAGACGCAGGCGCATCTCGTTAGCAAGCACACACCCCGCACTAAGGGCCTGCGATAACAGTGAAGGAAATACCTGACCGCTTGCCCGCTGGAAGGTTAACATCAGCATCTGGAATTCTTTTAGCTGAACCTTCTTCTGCAAGTTTCTGACTTAGCCTGTGGATCCTTTTATAGTTAGAGATGTGAGGTTTGCTCTAATAGGGTATTTAGATAGAGCTCTAGAAGCTTGTGCATGAATTAGTGTGGAATCAATTCAGATGAGAAATAAAGTAAACGGAAATAATCTCTGTTTTTCTTTATTTGTCTCAATTGGGACTTAATGTCTGTGAAGGCAAGCAAACAAAAACTTATAAACCTGAGGGGCAGATGAGTAATTACAAGTCTGTTTCAACATATTTATTCAAAATCAAAGTCGGAACACCTAAACTTACGTTCATAAGACAGTTTGAGGACAACTGCATGGAAAGATTGAGTTGAACAGTGTCAAGGTCACAAGGCCCTTGATGACGTGAGGCTGAAGCAATCACCTGAGTTTTTTCATAGAAATGATTGCCAATGGGACTGTATGCTGAGGTCCCAAAGGTGAAACGCACTATCAGTGCATATTTCTACAAATGGGAATGCATATCTTTAAAGCCCACAGACAGTATTTAGATTTGGTCAGAGAGCAGAGAGCATTTATGCCTTTTTATTTTCAATGTAGGGTTAAAGTTATAGTTCCATGTGGGGTAAAAACTGAATGTCTTTAAAAATAACAATGATGATTCGATGAACAAATGTACTGTATATCAACCTTGAGAATAACTATCAAGGTTCATCATGGTTCATAAAAAATTATTTCTTTTTAGTTAGAGTGGCAGGGCACAGGTCATGTTTTAGTAGGGATGTCCTTGAATTTCTAAAGCACAATAATGATATAGAAAATGTAGAATAAATAGGCTAGGGGTGCGTTTTCCCAAACATGTTTCATTCTAATTAAATACTGTATATATACATTTAATGTATATATATACGTTTTTGAAGAGCATGTATGTGTATAAATGTGTACAGGAACCCTGGAGTATGACTAGAAGGATCAAAAAAAGCAAAATGATGGAGGTCAAAATAGTCCTCAGATGTTATGTTCACTACAGCAGCATTTCTGAGAAATTATGTTGTGGATAAACCTGCTGACTGAATGAACCGCATATACAGTCATGGCCAAAAATAACGGCACCCTTCCAATTCTGTTAGAAAATGCAACACTTCTCTCAGAAAATTGTTCCAATTGTTTTTGTTTGCACTGCAACAACACAAAAAACACAGAGATGAAAAGTTAAACTTGTTAAACTAAATTTCACACAGATCTCAAAAATGGACTGGACAAAATTATTGGCACCTTGTCAGAATTGTAAGAAATAATTGCTTTTCAAGCATGTGATGCTCCTGTAATTTGTATTTAGAC
>JAHKKF010385154.1:0-10930 GCA_019740295.1 Labeo calbasu | reverse complement strand
TTCGTCTTTGTTTGCCCCTTCCTCACACGATTTAGAATTATTTAAATTATATAAAATGTATTATTTTATATGTATTATTAAAACTATATATATAATGTTATATAACAATTATATAAAATATATTTGAAAAATATTATATGTGATTATTGTACTTGTTAACTTGTTAACAATATTACATTTATTTCTTTTATACGTCTTTGTGTGGAAATGTATATTTTATATAATATTTATAAAATTCTTTAAAATCATATATATACATATATATATATATATATATATATATATATATATACACACGTGTGTGTGTGTGTGTATGTGTGTGTATACTATAGATACTTATGGAAAAACAATTATACATTTTATATATCAAATATTGAAAAAATATATACATGCATATAAAATAAACTTTATATATAATTTATTTATGATATATGACATTTTTTGCGTATCATGATATGTTTATTGTTGTTTTATATATTTTATTAAAAATATAATAATTTATCCATTTAATTTATCAGTTTAATATTTACATAACAGTTACTTTTTGTTATTTAAGATAAATGCAGTAATTACAAATACATGTCCTTTCACCACAACTTAAGGTTGTAAAACATCGTAAATGTTACAAACCGCCCAACCATTAATAATTTTACCAAGCAAAGCATACCAGTTATCACATGATCGTTTAACTTAACTACTTGATTGATAGAGAACATTAGACTCAAGCTGATTAAAATGCCAGCGGTCTGTTGATCTGCTTTTTAAAGTGTGGGGAGTTGACCTTTCACACGGCTGATGACGGTCCCTTCGACAAAAGGTGGGCAAAGTGACAACTGGCCGCGGATTCCTCGACGCCACTCCAAAAAAGTACACGGGAGTTGAGTTTGAATTTTTGGGATAATGTAACTGACAGCTCGGCCTCTCACCCCTAATTAGTGCTCGGCAATTTATGAGCTACCGCCACAAGATTATGCCTCAACATCACAAATCCTCCAGGCAGTGAAATGGCGGATATCGAGTGTCGCTCTGCTAGTAATAATTGCGCGGGCTTTGCTGGTCCGGCGCGCAGCGCGGCTAGAAATAGTTCAGTCATGCTAATATTGGCGCGGAGTTACCGGGCAAGGATAGTGTGACAGCTTTGTGTAATCGTATGTATGTTTATAGATTTATGAGCACATTAGTATTTGTTTATCTAATTCATTGTATGTAATGTTTTTTTTTTTAATCGCTAATAATCAACACTTAGTCTGCATATAATCCTGGACCGCAAAACCAGTCATAAGGGTCAAAAAGATTCATAGATCATCTGAAAGCTAAATAAATAAGCTTTCCGCTGACGTATGGTTTGTTATGATAGGACAATATTTGGCCGAGATACAACTATTTGAAAATCCGGAATCTGAGGGTGCAAAAAAAATCAAAATATTAAGAAAATCGCCTGTAGAGTTGTCCAAATGAAGTTCATAGTAACGTATATTACTATTAAAAAATTAAGTTTTGATACATTTACAGTAGGAAATTTACAAAATATCCTAATGGAACTTCTATAATTTTGACCCATTCAATGTATTGTTGGCTACTGCTACAAATATAGGCTACCCATGCTACTTACGACTTACAAATTTTGTGTTTGTGGTCCAGGGTCACATATTGAGTCAATTACATATACATATATATATATATATTTATAATTTTCCCAAGTTTTTATGTTGGTTTAAAGCATCTTTGTTTTAAATTAGAAGATTTTTGTGAATTCTGTACTCCAAACTAATACTTTTGCATAATACATATTGTTTTTCAGAATAATCTTGTGCATTTATATTGTTTCATGAATTGTATTATCTTTCCTAAATAGTTTACTTTGTGAAGGTATTTTATTTAAAGCCCATAACCAGCATATTGTGCGACAACATACCTGCTAAGTCAAGATCTATAGCCCTACAGAAAGTATTGTTGATATACAGAAACTGACATTCAAAAATAAACTGTGACCGCCCTGGTCTCCTCTACACTTGTATTTTTACTAGACCTATATTAACTGTTTTTATTTCTATATAGTTTATTTAAATTTTGTTCATATTGCCTAGTGAGCTTGAACTGCACTTCATTGTCAACAGTACTGAATAATGTAGTTGTACAAATGACAAATATAATTAACTCAACTGAGCAGAGTCATCTTTTATAAAATACCCATACTGTACTTTGCTGTCACTGCTCACACCAGTTATACATTTTGAAATGTGACTTAATCTGCCACATGAACCCCTTCTTGAGTTTTACATGCACCCCCAGCACTTTAGGACGTCCTTCAGTGCTCTTTTAAAAAAGAGGCCTTTGTTTTACCCACTTAAGCAAGAGAAACCCCTGGCCACACATCTCTTGTCCATCATTGCTGTTGTCATAAGCCAATATTAATCTACAGCTGTCCGGTATTCACAGCGAACACAACCAAAAAGAAAAGGATCAAATGGCAGCGTGACAACATTCACTCTTGTGCTTTCCATTTCCTTTTCATTGGCTGACTCTATAGCTGAGTGAACAAAACATCACACAGATTAAAAGTAGCCTATGTTTACATTCCTTCTCGTGCGGCGAACATATTGATGCAGAAAAATGTATTTTGAAATAAATAATTTAATCTCCGATGGTCTCGGTTTTGAAGGTTGCAGCAAATTAATAATAGTCTTTTGTTTTCTTCTTAAGAGCTCAAAGCAGGCAGAAATAATTTCAAAACGTGTCCAGTATGAAAAGATGCCACTATAGTCACTTTTTTTTTATAATCAATCATGTTTTAGCTTTCTCTAAAGCACTTAAGAGCAGCAAAAAAGAGTGTATCGCCTGATTTTATTTCCACTTTTGTTTCGTAGGATGAAGATAGACAACTGATAAAAACAGACAACACCTCATTCTGCTCAATGCACTGGAAAAATACTTTTAAAGGTAATATATTACATGTCATACATTCAAATACATTGTGGTGAGACGTCACCCTAGGCTGACGGTGACTGAAAGTGGTTGTTAAAAAAAGTACAAATGAAAGAATCAACATTTCTGTCATGCTGTTTGCTCCTATGTGTAGCACACTAAGACACATAAAGTATATACAGTACAGCTTAATGGTGTTTGTATCTACTTCCAGTTGAACCCACACCACTCCTCACAAAAAAAATGAAAAGCCAAACCAGTTGTTCCCTTTCGCCGTGTGTCCAGATACAACAAAACGCCTGTTTAATGAAATCCAGGGCGCTCGCTCGGTCAAACGGCGCACAGTGCCGTTGTGTGTGCGTCTGCTAAGTTCCACAACAGTTGTCGGTGACAGGTGCTGAAAGCAATATAGATCGAGTCAAGTGGCTTCAAATAGCCGCTCTGTCTTCAGAAAGGATAGGGAATGCTGCTCTCGCGTCAGAAACTCTGTCTTTTCTGCAAGTTTTGCTCTCGGATGTCCCTCTGAAGCAACGTTTGTCCTTTTCAAATCTCATTTTGGGTCCGTTTTTTGCGAGGGAAGGGGCGAGAGCAGCTGCTAGTCACACCACTACAGTACATTTGCTCCTCTTAAGAGAGAGAGTTTTGCTTTCATCCATAGGGTTCAGCTTAGGATGGTCCCGCTGCAGAGGGTGTAGCGCCGAGCTGCAAGTGAGACGAGAATCTGTTACAGAAAAGCCAGAGAAAGACAAGCCAGCGGAGAAAGAAGCAGCCGCAGGGCACTAAAACCAGTACAAGTCCTTGCTCTTATCCTGGCTCTGTAGACCTGAGAGAAAGAAGGAAAAGGAAAAAAAGGGTAAAGAAATGAGGAGAGGGAAAATAAGCGGCAAATATAGAGAAGTGAGAAGGCTTGAGGCAAAGAAAGCACTAAAGAGCGAGAGTAAAAAGTGAGGAACGAATATGTCAGCAGAGCAAAGGTCAAAGTCAAAAACCTTGAAGATAACTTGATTTAAAACTCAGAATATGTGCTTCAAGAAGCTCTTAGACGTTATTATTTTTATATTATGTGCTTGAAGTTTTTTGAGCGGACTTTTTAAGCTGCGACTTTAACCTACAGTGGCCCTAAAATGTATTTTGACGTTCAAGTCACTTAAAAAATTTAAATGTCATTGCATTATATAACAAAATATTAAAGTGAGTGGCATTTGGAGACAAATCATACTAAAGCTTTTTCTCAGAAATACAGTTTACTTCACAATTATTTGCACTCAAACTGATGTCAAGGTGATTTTAGTGGATGCATGATGTCAGTTCTCCTAAAATTCAAACAGGCGTCCTGACAAAGTAACCACAGGTTCAGTTCCTCACATTAACTACACTATGTTCAAAAGTTAAGTAAGAAGTTTTTAAAGAAATTAATTCTATTATTCAGCAAGGATGCATGCAATTGATCAGAAGTGACAGTAAAAACATTTATAATGTTACCAAAGATTTCTGTTTCTAAATCAATGCTTTCCTTCAAACTTTATATAAAGCAAATAATCCTGAAAAAAATGTATGTATAGTCTCCACATATTAAGCATATTAAGCAACATAACTGTTTTCAACATTGATAATAATAAGAATGTTTTTTGCGCAGCAAATCAGCATATTAGTATGATTTCTGAAGGATCATGTGACACTGAAACTGAAGTAATGATGCTGAAAATTCAGCTTTGCATCACTGGAATAAATTACATTTTAAAATGTTCCATGACTAATAGTTGTGCAATCATAACTGATTGTAAAACAATTGTCTGAATTATCTATATATCCTAATTTAACTAATTTGCATTAGGTTTTAAAAATCTATTGATCTTGAAACAATGTACGAAATAAAAAATATAATAAAATTGTGCCTGATGTCATCACTAATAGTTGTGCAATCATAACTAATTGTAAAAATTCTATCCTATAATAATAAGAAATAATAGATATAAGAAATAATAATAAGAAATGTTTCTTGAGCAGCAAATCAGCATATTAGAATAATTTCTGAAGGATAAAGTGACACTGAAGACTGGAGTAATGATGCTGAAAATTCAACTTTGCATCACAGGAATAAATTGCATTTAAAATGCATTAAAATAGAAAAAACTTATTTTAAATTCTAATAATATTTCACAATTTTACTGTATTTTTAATCAAATAAATGCAGCCTTGCTGAACACAAGAGCATAATCTTATGGACCTGAAAATTTTGAATGGTAGTGCAAGTTCAACTAACATCTGACAGCCAGAAAGTGTCACAAAACGTTGTTTTTTTTAGTATTTAAAGCTAAAACCTTCTTTCTAGTGACATGTTTTGCTTTCAAAGTGTTATATTCTTTAAAACAAATGCCTTTTGGTGCAATATTTAGTTTTAAAATGCACTGACATCCATGCATTTTTTTTTTAAATATAGCTCATGTGAATAAAAACTTTGTGTTGTTCACACCTGTATCCATGTTCAGACTCATATCAGAGCTCGCCGCTGTGAAAGCTCCGGTCCACGCCGAGCTACCCGGTTCGCTCTTGCTGATATCGCACGGCGAGGCTCCAGGTGCGGGAACCGTGGCTGGAGGAAGTCTATGCGGCCGCACCGAGGGCACGAGCAGAGAGCTGTACCGGGGGTCAAAGTGCGTTCCGTACATGTCGTGCATGGAGGGCCGGGGGTAAGCGGACCCCTGGGTGCCGATGGCTCCGCTGAGCGAGTAAGGGTGATGGTGGTGAGAGGGGTGCCAGGGCTCTGGTGTGGCTTGGTGAAGGTGGCTGTGTAAAGACGCGGTGGAGTACGGGTCCGCCGGGAAGGGAAGATCTGTGTGGGAGGAACCCAGCGCACTGCTGAGAGATGCTGTGACCGACGGCTGATATGTGCTGTTCCAAAACGAGGGAGGGAAGCTTCGCTGGCTCATAGGGAATGATCCATCTGGGGAGGGACACATTTAGATGTTTTGCATGTTAATATGCATCATGTGATCATTCAAATATGCAACAATTTAAATGTAAATATTTTGTTAGAGATTAAAAAAAGAATGCTCGTACATTTGAATTAACAAAACAAATATGCAACTAATTATCTAGTTCTAAATTAATTAATTTGCATTAGCTTAAAAAAATCTGTTGACCTTGAAACAATGCAAAAAATAAAAATATAAAATAAAATCATGCATGTTATCATGACTAATAGCTATGCAATCATAATTGATTGTAAAAAATTATGTCCTAATTATCAGTACATTGTAATTGAATTAATTTGCATTAGCTTTTAAAAATCTGATCTTTAAATAATGTAAAAATAAAAAAGTGCCTGATGTCATGACTAATAGCTGTGCAATCATAACTAATTGTAAAAATGTCATCCTAGTTATCTACATATCCTAATTTAATGGATTTGCTTTCGTTTTTTTAAATCTGTGGATCTTAAGTATTATTATTTTAAAAATAATAATAAATTGTCACCATTGTCATGACTAACAGCTATATAATCATAATTGATTTTAAAATGATGTCCTAAAAATTATGTCCTATTATCTGTTTATCCTATTTTAATCAAATAGCAAAGCGAAATGCAAAAAAAGGAAAAGGGATATTAAATTAATTGTACAAAATTATGTACTTATTGTCTGTATATCTTAATTTAATCAATAAGCATTAGCTTTTAAATTTGTATCTGTTTATCTATCCATCTCTCTATCTATCTTTAAAGAAAAAAAAGGAAGATCATGCCTTTTATCATGACTAAAAGCTGTGTAATCATAAAAGATGCCAGTAAAATATATATGAATATATATATTTATATAGAAATGTATATATTTATATATAAATGTACATATTTATATATAAATGAACATGCAGGTTGCATTAGACTCTTACCTCTCCAGGACGATGTACCTCTTGCGGTCTTGCTGTTGGTGGATCCAGGTGCGTAACTACTGGACTGACTCAAAGCCCGACTGAAATGTTCATCTACCACCGAACTGATGTCCCCTTGGAAATACGTGAATAGCACACATCTGGAGCTGATGTACTCAGCCTCCGGCGGGTGATCTTTCTCCCGGGCGCAGTCTTCCTCTTTTATGGGTGGTCCAGAGAGGTTGGAAAAAGAAGAGCTGCTTCCGCTCAGTGTTTCTGGGGATTCTTGCATTTTTGAGTAAAAAGCCAATTTCTGAAAGCATGTAAAAAAAATGGGAAAACCAATTTACATTAAAATCTATTTACACAATACAAAATCATACTCACAAACACTGTATGTGTACACAGACATATATGGAATTATAGTCATGTATTCCATAAGTGTGTGGTATTACACAATTTGTGTTCCTGTTATGTTTCAAAACTTCTGCTCTGTTCTGTATATACACACTGAAACAAAAAAAGAAAGTAATGTGCTCCCCATAAAGCATTGCACATGCCAGTAATATTTTTGGCTACCCTCAATATGCATTCAGGATAATAACGTATCTATAAAATACAGAAAATCTATTTCCAAATCCATTTTTGTTATACTCAAACAATTTCAGAACGATTAAAAGCTCATTTTGGTTAATAGTTAATAATAAGTTAATATCATACTTACATATCAAATCATATAGTTAATACAGCGTGTGTATATATGTATCAAAGTGACATTTTTAGATAACAAAAATGTGCACACGTTTTGTTTTTAATCATTTTAAATAACACTTAAACCGCCATTAATAAAGTTACATTTTTCCATTAACATCTAACTATGTGACTTATTTTATAACTGTAAAACAATTTGGTCAAGATTACAGGCGCAACAAGTCGAGAAGAGAAAGTTTCGCGCACGAATTCAAACTAAATCAAAACAAACAGAACTGCTGTAAAATAAAATTAAAATGCATTTTCTTCTCACACGACAGAAGCATAATAAAGATAATTTAAACATGAACATACCTGATGGTGATATGGTGTGTATGCTGCGGCAAAATAAGGTTGAGGTGGACCATAAACTTGATACATGACATCCAAGCAGCTCATGGCGAAGACAGCTGTTATATCACGTATAAAAACTTAGTAGCGGAATGAAAGGACGCTTCATTTGAAATAAAGCGCTGGCCCGGCGTGTACAGACAAAAAATGAAGCTCCGCGTCGAGTCCGGCTGAAGCGCACTGAGCAGCTTTTATGTTCTGTACTCTGTCTTTACGCACGAGTTTGATTCATTTCAGAGATTCGGTTCATTCAACAGATGAATCGATTCAGTTGAATCATCACTCAGAGGGTTCCCAGAACTTCTTGTGCGCTGTATGCAGGTTCTTGCTTGCAGTAAAATAAATATTTACTGTTGATGAATCTTCAAACATGAAAGTTGCACAGCAATGTAAGTTGGTAGGCGTGTTTTGAAACATGGTAGCTGGTTTCTAGCAGGTCATTAGCTAAATCAACCACCATGTTCCAAAATCGGGTCAGAATTTTGCCAATTTACTTTAGACATCTTAAATCTTCCAGTTACATGTTGGCATCCTAAAAGAGATTTTAAACGTCTGTAAACATAATCAATGCTCTGTTTTAGTCTTGATTTTTTGAAAAAAAAAAGAGCCGGAAAATATTACTTTTTGTTTTTAAAATGTTTCTTATCTCATCGTGTTAATGAACGTTTAAATTCGCGTAATTAAAAGTACCGCAAAACGGTGCACGAACCGCTATAATGAATCGGTTCATATAAACGACTCCTCCGCGAATCGAACCTCTACGATGCGTTTTGACGTATCTCTAAACTAGAGACCAATAACTCCCTATAAATCGTTCCTATAGGTATCTTAAGTCAGTTTAACCATCAAACTGTTCTGGTATTAAAAATAAAAATATATATATTTGTTTTTATTTTAGATTTGAGCGCATATTTACAATATTTAATAACGTAATAACGTGTATATCTGCTAAGACAGTGACCACAATATACTGTATATCTGCACAATACCACACTCTAAAAAATGCTGGGTTTAAAACAACCCAGAACTGGGTGAAATATGGGCAAACCCAGCGATTTGGTTGTTTTGACCCAGTACTTTTATTTAACTCAACTATTGCTTAAAAAATTCTTGCTTAAAATGAACCCCAAAATAGGTTGGAATTAAAAAATCAGACACATAATTACTAAGTGCATCTGGAATAATCAAAAGGCGAACATTTATTAACAAGCATTTAAAAAAAATGTATGTAATTATTCAACTTCCCCACACGTACGTCTGCAAGATGTCTTTTAAAGATCACTTGATCTGGAAAGCATCTGCTGTGTACAAACATCTGACAGACGTTTTTAAAATGTCAGTTTTACATACATTTTAAATCATAAAGATCTTAAAGACATCTAATAGACGCCTATTTGACATTTGATAGGAAATAGATGTATTGCAGATGAGCAAACACTCTAAAAAATACATCTTCCAGATGTAAATGCAAATATCAAATAGACGTCTCTGTGATGTATGTGTGCTTTCAGGGTTAAATAAATGTTTATTTATTGAACGCATTAATAAATGTTAATTTCCAACCTATTTTGGGTTCAATTTAAACAAGAAATATAGTAATTTTTAAGCAATAGTTAAAGAGTTAAATAAAACTATGCAGAAGGCTGGGTTAAACATTTAACCCAACCACTAGGTCAAAACAACTGAATCGCTGGGGTGTTTTTAACCCAGCATTTTTTAGGCTGCATATTCTGGTCTCTTCTGTCATACGCATGAGGTTAGCCAAGCTTTTTGAAAGCAAAATTCAAAAATCTCAAGTCATTTAAATAATAAACAACAACAGCTGAATAGAAAATGTGTATTCCAATATGACTGCTTGCAGAAACTAAACAGATACATAATTGCTAAACAAGTGTGCTGCCATCAGCCTATTTAAAATGCCATGGTTTTCTGTGCCCAGTTGCCCTGGGCTCTTTAGATTTCCAGGTCGAGGGTCAAATAGTTTTCACGCAATTGGTGCTGGGGTCAAGGGGCATTTTTCTGTCATTAGGACCCTTAAAATCAACAATATGCTGCAACTGAGAAAACACTGATACACTGGTCAGTCTGAGACAATGACGCTTCTGCTGTAGTAACCAATACACTTCAGAAGTGCAGCTGAAGTGGTGGCTAAAGCTCATCATGATTTTACTGGGAATTTCACAGGAATGTTTGGTATTCCCTCACGTATAACCCTCTTCATGGAGTCTTTTACATATTAAGCTAAGCTAGCGCTGTCCAGAGTGCTGGAGGTGAAATATTCTGGTTATTTCTTAACAAACACTAATAGCAGCATCTAAGGTGTAAAGTGATCCTCACAGTTGTAACTTCTGTATTTACTGTAGTTGGATTTTCCCAGGATTTGTACATTCTTGCACTAGACATTCCCATATATTTTCTAAGGCCCCAACCAATGAGATAAATGGTTTCTATTTAACAACAAAACCCTTTCAGGAGCCTGGAAAATGAATGGCTTGTCAAAAAAATGTACCACGACTGTCATGTTGGCTGTTGTAAAAACATAACCAAGGAGGAAATACTTGATTCCTTGATATAGAGAAAAATATTTTATGCATACCCCTTTCAGAATCATTAAAAATGTTAATTATTTTAGCAAAATAAATTATTTTAGTAAGTTAATTATTTCACCAAAATCATACAAAATGCATGTTATTGTTCATTTAGTACTGACCTGAGTAGAATATTTCACATAAAAGACCCAGTTCAAAAGTTTACATTCCCTTGATTCTTAATACTGTGTTGTTACCTGAATGATCCACAGCTGTGTTTTATTTGTTTAGTGATAGTTGTTCATAAGTCCCTTCTTTGTTCTGAACAGTTAAACTGCCTGCTGTTCTTCAGAAAAATCTTCAGGTCCCACAAATTCTTTGGTTTTCCAGCATTTTTGTGTATTTGAGCCCTTTCCAACAATGACTGTATGATTTTGAGATCCATATTTTCACACTGAGGACAACTGAGGGACTCATATGCAACTATTACAGAAGGTTCAAATGCT
>JAHKKF010385137.1:0-15386 GCA_019740295.1 Labeo calbasu | reverse complement strand
CAGGTCAGTACTGAATAAACAATAACATGCATTTTTATGATCCCTCTTATTTTGGTAAAATAATATTTTTAATGATTCTGAACAGTTTCTCAACTGTATGTAATCAGATTACAAAAATTAAGTACTTGTAGGTATATTATATTACATGTTAAAACGCTATATATGGAACACAATCCCATTCAAATTTGATGAGCAAATTAGTCAAACGTAATCAAAAAGTAGTCTGAATACATGACCTAAAATCAAAAAATAGATGATGATACTAATTACAATTTTCGTCATGTAACTTGTAAAAAGTAATGAACTACAATTTGTAAGTAATCTAGCCAGAACTGATGGTAATACATAGTACACGTGTATACCTTTCTTCTCCTCCACTTGGAAGTCTTCGGGTAGCAGTTTGTCTTGCCTGTTGCCCAGAACGAAGGCCAGGAAGGATAATGTGAGAGAGTCCATGATGCTGATGATGGCCAGGATGTACGCCCAGCGCACCGTGCAGTTACCCAGCGTGTATTTATCCGTCCGCTGACCACACATCCTCTTCACCTCCTCTGAGTCCCAGCCGTCCGGATAAATCATACAGCCGATGACCATGCAGGTCGCTGAAGATGGAAAAGAAACCCAGTCAGATAAAAGTCAGCCTACCTTCTGTTTAACTATAAAAGCAATATCTTTCACGATCACGTGGTCTAAATAGCAACTGTGATTATCTGAATCACAGATATCATATTTAGGAAACAGGGCTCTTGCATCTATGATATTATTATTATGTTTTTAACAATCAGCTTGCCCCCTAAACTCCTTACATCAAATAGTGTGACAGTATTTACGTTATTACATTTGTCTCTATTCTTGGATAATATGGTGTAAATGTTTAATCATTTTGTAGACTTTGAGTTTATACAGAAAGTGACTTTCAAAAATAACCCCACCCTGATAATTATTCACAGGAGAAAAAGCCAGACTCCTTCACAATATATTCAAAAATACTCTTGGCTACCAGAAATACTTTGCATTGGGGCTGTTGCCTGGCAACTTCAGCCACACTTAACTCATCATTTATTATTCATATGACAATATACTCCATGCAGGGCAGCTGGTGCTGCTGTGGGTATTGCTTTACACACTCGCTCTCATTAGCACTCTCACTTTCCTTTAATGAGTATGCATTGCAAATGCATTGTTATGTAACATGATGTGGTGAGAGGGTTATCTGTCTTCACTGATAACTTCATTAGACTCATATAGAACACTATATTTCACGGTACAATTTGCAATATATTACGGTGATATACTGTAAATAAAGCAGCTTTCCCTGTTCCCAATAAGAAGTGGAACTATCCAGGGTGCTGAAGTCCTGATTAACCTCATGCATTACAGGAAAAGCTGTTATTTCCCAATTCAACCTTGAAAACATAACTGTACTGTTGAGGCATCTGAAGATTTAGTCAGTACTTAATATAATATGTATTATTTAATAAAAAAATTAAAAGCAAAAACTAATAAAAATGACTAAATATGAAATAAAATGACTAAAACTTAAACTAAAATTAAAATGAAAACTAAAAATATAAAATAAAAGCTACTCGAAAATAATAATAAATATTATAAGAGTGTAGAAATAACACAAAATGAAGACAACATAAAGTGTTATTGCATTACATTATGCAATATGAAATTACACCTGCAAACTGATTATATCACTTTAAGCAAAACAAAGCAATACATAAATGCCACTTGGTTTGAAATATAATACATTTAAGATGTTATATTTTCAGAAAATGCATTTTAAATGCAACTTCAGTGTCCAAAATTGTGTCAAGGAAAATTGTTCCACTGACCAGCTGCCAGTTGCATCCATGCGCAGATTTTGTAGACGCTGCCTGAGTTGCAGAAGAAGAACAAACTAAAGCAGACGATAGTCCCCACGATCAGCAGCAAAGAGATCCCAACGAAGAACATTGCAGTTTTGAAGGCACCTGATGGGATGGATCCAAAGTCCAAAGCGCTGCCTTTACACACCAGCTCTCCTGTGATGGGGTTCCCAATGCAGTAGTGGAAAAGCCCAAAGTATCCTGACTGGGGGGTGTCGACACTGTCTCCAATCCAGTACGGCTGAATGAAGACCACCACACAGATGATGGCGAAGCAGATGGTGAAGATGGTCCACAGCACCCCGACGGCTCGTGCGTTCCTCACGTAATTTGTGTGATAGATCTTGGCAGCCTCCTGGGCGGATAACATTTTAGTCATGTTTGCTGGAAATGATGGGCCACCCGAAGGTGTGCGACAGAGGAATGTTCAGAGTGAAGACGACGACTTTTGGTATCTGAGAAGCGTGGTCAACTTCATGCGTTGTCTAGAATTGAAAATCAAACTGCCAAACGTAACAAATTTTACAAAATGCCACAGATGTCAAACGTCTTCTTTCTAAAGGAAGTGTGCACCTTCGGGCCCTGAGAGATGCATTAGACAATGTAAGCCAGAATGACTGTAACCCGAATCTCCATTTGCAGGCCAACAGTGGTTCTCCGACTGTGTCCATTAGATCCGTCTGATGAGAAAGTTTGGAAGCTGATGAAAGTGCTCTCTTCATTCAGACAAACACTGTGTGGTGCTGTGAGATCGCTTGATTATTAATTAATGGAGGTGTAGAGTTACACTTTGGCTTTGTCTCAAACCTACAGAGCTGACTCACCGTCTGTGCCTAAAACAGCTCTCTGTCATTCACTAGAAATAGACAGATAGAGTCTACAGTCTGCTTGTCTCTTTTATACCACAGACAGACAGACAACTATTGGAGACCCTATTGGAATTGCTCAGATTCTTCAGCTTCTTCTCTAAAATGAATTGCATTATTGAGGGCCTAAACATCCTTGAAAAATCATGAAACTTTGCACACATGCCAAAAGTGGTGAAAATTTACATCTGATATGGGTTTCAGAAGTGGGTGTGGCAAAATGGCTCGATAGTGCCACCTATAAAATTTCGATGAAGTACCCTTCGAGCTATGTTTCCGATATATGTACGAAATTCGCTAGACACATGAAAAAGTACAAAAAAAACCCTGGTACGAAGTCCGAAACCCAACAGGAAGGAAGAACTAACAGTCTGTTATTTTGAATTTTCTCCACAAGTGAAAAGTCAAACGCCATTTTCAGGCGTTGTATTTAAATGAGCTCCTCCTAGAGATTTAACCAGATCAACACCAGATTTGGTCAGTCTAATCTAAAGCCCTTTGTGATGTTAAATTATGAAGATCTTGAGTTTTCGTTGAAGGGCGTGTCTGTGGCGGCCTGACAAACTTTGATGTTTCGCCATGAAAAAGGAAGTTGTTATAATTCAGGCATACAATGTCTGACAGGGTTGCCAGGTTTTTACAACAAAACCCACCCAATTGCTACTCAAAACTAGCCCAAAGGCATTTCGAGGGGGGTCCCTCGTAAAATTCATGTTTTTGGCATTATTCCGTGAATAAACTAAGCATTTCTGGGGCCAAATATCACACTATTGTGGTCGCTTCAACCTGCCTACATGAAAAACAACCCGCGGCAACAGTGTTAAAGTAGCCCAATTCTGCGGGAAAGCCACAGACTTGGCAACACTGATGTCTGATCTGCCCCAAACTTCACATGTTTGATAAGAGTCCTGTCCTGAAAACATGTCCACGACCATATTCAATTATAGCCATAGCGCCACCTGCTGGCAACAGGAAGTGACATGTTTTACACTTTAACAAACTCCTCATAGAGATTTAATGACATCAATATTATATTTGGTCATTGTAATCTCAAGGACTCAGCCATACAGTGTCTGCCCCAATTTCACCTGGCCTGAACACATCTAAAGGTCAATATTCAGTTATAATCACAGCGCCACCTGTTGGCAAATCATGTTCAATCTGCACCAAACTTCAAATGTTTGGTAAAAGTGCTGGACTGAAGACATCTACATGCCAATACCCTGTTATAGCTATAGCGCCACCACCTGGCAGCAGGAAGTTTGGCACATATAAATGACTTTGACATATTCCTTTTATATTTACCACTTTAAATGCATTTTGTCAACCGTTTGCTGTTTTACTAAAGCCACCCAGGTGATGGTGAGCACTGGTTCGAGGGTTCTTTCAACGCTGCTTGCAGCTTTAATTAACAATCATAATCAGATCAAGTCTAGAAACTTATGAAAACACAATTAAAAATATTCAAAACCCACTTGACTTCCCAATTACACAAGAAGAACTGACAAAAAAACTACTAACACGCAATGCCGTATACTTACATCAGCCTGATCATCAGTGCATCGGGGAGTTTCAGTAGGGCAGTGAATGCTTTCAAAGATAAAGCTCGAAGAGCTCTAAATATTGATTTACTGATTCCAATTTGGTGTAAAACCTTTGATAGTCTGCTCAGAAATCAGAGCTACATTATTTGGGAGAGACATCCAACAGAAGCCCTACACACAGAATTCTGCAAAATGATGCTAAAATGACTAAGTAGAGCACCAAATAATATATGTAGAGCAGAATTAGGCCGATTCCGATCGGTTATTAATATGCAAAAAATCTGGATGCATCTAAAAATTTTTAACACTACAAATTCAAGAACTGAAACCTGAAAGTCCCCTCAGTCAGCTGGTTCTAAGACTTACTAACCTGACTAACTCTACTAACACTAACCAGCGTCAGACCAGCAAGTAATTTGTAACGGGAGAAGGTTAGGACGATTTCAAGGGCCCTGATGACAGAGGGCCTTTAACATAGGATCCAATGAGAGTTAGCAATATCATGCTTTACCCAGTAGGAGGCGCTGTGATATTGTGAAAACTCTACTAGACATTCATATTCAGTTTAATCACTGATTTAATAACCGGGCCAATTATTCTATTACAGTCGAGGCCTGTGTTCAGAGTTCAGACAGAAATTTATTGATGTTACAGTTTAACGTATACAGATAATGTGTGGTGAAATCAGATTAGGCCTGCTGTCAGTAAAATTATATGTGCAAACTACTACATAATCACCCTGTCAGTTTTAACAATTAGCCCTGGTGCCATTTTTAAAAAGTGACAGAAAGGGACAAATAACATTGACATTTAGGAGGGAATAATGTCACCATCCCCATCACCTGTCCCTCCGGTGCATAATTGCACAATAATTCATGATTAAAATATATGAAGCAAAGGTGCTGGGACAATAGCACAATACAGTGGCCCCCTGGGGTTGAATAAGGAAATCAATGAAGTGCTCATCTGCCCAATTCAACCGTCCCACTGGCTTTGTCATGAATAGCCGCCAGACGCACGTCAAGTGACGGACGGAACGTGCCATCTGCTGCTCTTGATAGCATTTTGTAGGGCAGAGAAACAGCTTATTTTATTTTATTTTGATGCTGAGTGTCATATCATGGAAAGCATTGATGAATTACAGCGAATTACACAACCCCATTAGTACAGAGAGCTTCCTAATGTGAACTGACTGCTTTATGATATATTAACAATGCTTTGCAGCCTTGATGGTAATGTGATTTTCCTCTGGGACATTTTGGAACCACACGTCCCCCCCGCTATTCAACAAAGATTTCCTTAATAATGTTTAACCGAATGATATATGAACAAACTGATCTGTCAAACCCTCGATTTGCTGTTCTTGTCACATGTCACTTTTTATCACTTTTATCTTACAGCAGTGTATTTAAACAGGGCAAAACAATAGATTGAATGCTTTAATATTCCAGATTTTTTCCCCTTTATATTGTAAATGGAAAGGCAAAGTTTTTGCTTGTTTAGGGTTTGAACAAGCACCAAAAATGATACACTTACTTTGTCTGAAAGAGCAAATCTAGCCATATTTAGCAAATGCTCATGTGCGGTTGACCACTTTAATAACAACAGTGAAATATTTATGACAGTGAATTCCACTTACTTAACTGTAGGGGGCTTCTAAGTCAAAAATATACAAAACTACATGCAGATGCTTTAAAATTTGTTCAATTTGCTTTAAAATGCAACTCTACAGCTTGCGTTTTTAAACACATTAATGCATTCTGTAAAGAAGTTTTTGCATTTCACTGTATTGTTTTCCCAATGTTTCATCTGTGCTAGACTGACATATTTTACCGTTTTGTCCTTTGCAGTGTTTGCTCATAAAGCAGAGGTCAATGTGGATTATGAACACACAAATTTTATGGAAGGCAAACGGCGCCAAAAGCCTTTAAACCGGAATGCATGAAATTTGACCATGACAACATGCAATGTTCATCTGCGTTGCTGCAATTTTTGAACATGTTTCTTTTGAATGTGTAGACATACACATTCTGAGGCATCTTTTTTAAAAACATAATTGCACATGCAATATATCAAAATATATAATCTTTTTTAAATTGTGGATGGCATATTGTAGGTCTCATTTCCTTATTTTTTTGTGAGACAAAATACGAAACTTAATACTAAATACTGTCACTCTGGAAAGACATCAAAGAAAAAAGAGAAAAAGAAGACAACTAATTTTAAGGCAGTAGAATTTAAATTATGATAAGAAAAGCAGTTGACATAAGCTGACAAGATATAAACTACAATATAATGGGACACAAAATGTTCTTCATGAGTTTCTCATGTTTCACGAATCTACTTTACTGCAATTCTAAAATCCTGTAGAGCCCTTAAAGGTGCAGTCACATTATTAGCGAAATTAAGGCAACATTTCACAGGCAAAAAATGGTGCATTTTTCTCAATAGTGCAGCTACATGTGAAGCACTGATCACGCAGGGGTCAGTTTGAAACAAAGCAGTTTTCTGTTTATCAGCGTGGCAAGTTCGCATGAACATGAGCAAAATCTGCATAGGGAACTTTTTTTCACAAAAATCCCAATTGCTGAAATGAATGGAATTCACCCCCAGAATTTGTAAATGTGATTGCACCTAGGGTTGCCAGGTTTTCACAACAAAACCCACCCAATTCCTGCTCATTGTATTTCAAAGGGAATACCTTGGTAAAAATGGCATTTTGGAGGGTAAAATGCACGTTTTTGGTGGGACTCCCCTGGTGAAATTCACATTTGATGGGCTAAATATCACGTTATTGGTGTCGCTTCAACCAGCGGACATAAAAAACAACCTGCGGCAACAATGTTAAAGTAGCCCACTTGGCAACACTGATTGCACCTTACTAGGCGGCATTCTAAAAATATGTTTAAAAGTAATTGAACTTTTATAAAAGCCATTTTGCGTTTTTTCTGATTACATTGCCCCTTGGGTTTTTGCTGTGTAAACATGATCATATTTGTATGAATAAAAGTTCATAGCACACTGCAACACTAGAGACCTACAATGCATCCAATCAGCCGATTTCATGGCATCCTCTGGTCATGTACTGTGTGGTCTTTCCACAATGTGGCCAGACAGATGGTGTCCATAAGTGAGATGTACTTACAGTAATAAGCGCCGCACTTCACCAGCCGTCTTCTCTAATGATTTGACCTCACTTGTTCCGGGGTCTCTAAAACCTTCTCAGTCTGTCCTTTACTGTAATGCCTTTTAATTACATCTTTATTGTTTACAATCAGGTATGACCAGAGATCATAAGAAGACTTGTGCTTCCCCCCGTGGCTAAAGGCAGATGCTCATCCCATGATGTGTTTCGCCCTCAGGTGGAAATGAGGTTTGTCTATTCACGCTGCTTCGTGGACGTCCTAAATGATAGACTATACAAAAGCCTTTTTGTTGTCAGGACATGGTTCTGGTTTTCCTTTTAAAACCGTTCCCATGGAAACAGGGCACAAAATGCACTTAAAAATAAACCAGTTATAAAACTGGTGGAGGATCAGCAGGCCCTTCTTAAAAAATGCAAGGGTGAATTTTGACCACTTAGTACAGTTATGTAAGGAATAAATCACATATGATGACATATTAATGCTTTTATGATTTACTAAGCATCACAGACAGAGTTACTAAACTTGCTTATTCCATACATGAATGGTCTTGTCTGTCATGTGCACTCATGTGGTTTCAAGTGCTCTAGTTAAGGCTCGTCTGCTCTTTTTACCCATCCAACACAAAGGAAATCCCTCCCTTTCTGCTCCGCCGTGACCTCGCTGTCATCCCCTCCACACACCAGGCCTTTCTGTCCGTCATTTGGCGCCAACACTATCAATAACCGTGTCAGTGGGGCAAGTCCCACAGGCTATGCTCAACCCCACCATCCCGCATCCAAACCAGGCCCAGCGTGAAATTCAGAAGCCTGGGGGGGATGCAGGTGGGGTGAAACAGCACGCGACACAGAATGGAGGCCCCCCTGAAGAGACACTCTTTTGACCACCAGACCGCCCCGACCATTGACTTCCTTCTCAGCCAACTGTGCGTTCATCACACCATCTTTGCCTTTGTCAACATGCGATGGGGTAATTATTCCCCTCCTTTATGAAAACCAGACGCCATTTGTTGCACATAACAAGCAACTGATTAGTAGGGCAAGCTAATAAAAACACAGCTAATTTCAAACATTCACCCAAACATAAATCGTGAATGTTGGAATACTTACATCAGCGTCATAGGAACTATCTGAAAGTGCTTGGAACACATTATAAACATTGTCAGCTCGTCTCATGAATATTAATCAGGTGGCCTAATGTTTATTCAGTAGTTCTGACTGGAAATCAGGTAAGTGGCTGCTAGCAAGATTAGCGTTTATTTAATCCACTACCACTTTTGTCTCAGCCTTGTCATTTTATGTAACAAGCTACATTTTTTGTACGCTTATGAAACTTATAATTCTAAGCACTAATAAGACTTAGAACTTCTTCAGCACTTTGACCAACTTAAGTTGATTTTAAATGTGCTTTATAAATAAAATTGAATTGAGTACTTTTAAAAAGAGTACTGAAATAATATACTAGAAGAAAATAATAGTGAAAACAATGCATTTTTATATGTAATTATTACTACTAATGTCTTTGAAATATGCTTTAAAGTGTCCTGATGAATATATGTGACCCAGGACCACAAAACCAGTCATAAAAGTCTTTTTTTTTTTTTTTTAACTGAGATGTATAAAATTAAAAACACTGAATAAATAAGCTTTACATTGATGTATGGTTTGTTATGATAGGACAATATTTGGCCGAGATACAACTATTTGAAAATCTGGAAACTGATAGTGTAAAAAAAAAAAATATATATATATATATATATATATATATATATATATATTGAGATAATTGCCTTTAAAGTTGTCCAAATGAAGTTCTTAGCAATGCATATTACTAATTAAAAATTACGTTTTGATATATTTACGGTTGGAAATTTACAAAATATCTTCATGGAACATGATCTTTATTTAATTTCATAAAACATACTGTTACAATTATAAATAATCAAGTACTTAATGTCCAGTGTTATGCAAAATAAATGTACTTCTTTAAACCACAACAAAATTAAACTTAAAGTAAAACACTTAATTTGACAGTCATAAAAGTGGACTTTTCTTAAGTACACTTAAGTGGCCTTTTTATTTCATTAATGTTCATTTTAAGTACACTACAAGTACACCTTCAATGCAATTAAGCTGTCATCTTTTTCACAGGGGATAGTTTACACAAAAATGATGCTAGAGTACCATATTTCAGTAATAAATAGAAAAATAATTTACACCAAAATGAAAATTTCGTCCTCATTTACTCACCATCATTCCAAACCTGCATGATTTTTATTCTTTCGTAGAAAACAAAAGAAGATATTCTAAGAAACATCTCTGTTTTTTCTATGCAGTGCACCAAATTGGTTGTTCTGTGTACTGTGGATGAAAGAAAGACATACAGGTTTGGAACAAAGAAGGGTGAGTTTCCCTCATCACTCTATTTACTGTAAAAATACACCCAGTCAGCATGTTGCAAGTTGACTTTTCTTGTTCCGCCAGATCGAGTGAAGATTGGGCTCCAAACCTGGGTGGTTTGGCAAACCTCTTCCCACACAGATGGTGATGATGCTGGGGGGAGGATGGATGTAATTTGGGGATGGATGAGGGAGTCTGTATGTCAACGTGTGTGTGGTTGGATGTGTGTGTTGTGTGTGCAGCCCAGGGGCACAGACATACACACATACACAGCAGACTGACCTAGATGAAGTCAGAGCTGTCAGCTGACTCTGTGCCTGGCCGTTCCCTCGCTCTCTACCCAAATGTGCGGCTGCTGTATTCACAGGAAAGAAACAGACATGGACTGTGGCTAATCTGCCCCCACACACACTCCCTCACACTCACACATACACTGAACGAGTCAACCGCACCGCTCCGCTCCTGGCTATTGTAGTATTCCAACAAGCTTTTGTCTGGTGTGGGGCGAGTGTTAGAGTGAAGTGTGCTGGGATCTGTACATACAAACTGGAGCCTTGTCATCAGAAATTACTGCAACTTTAATTTGTTCAACTTCATCTGCACAGTTGAGAGTCGAGTGAATCAGGATTAGTCCTTAGACAGATATGAGTTAGCAAAAAATGCATGCATAATAATATTCATTTTCAGATACCGGAAAAGGTTGATTAAAGAATGTGAAATTGAATCAGCTTATGACCTCAAAACTAAATATAGCAAACTGCGTAAAAGGGATTATGGAAACATCAAAGAAAAATGAAAATGCATGT
The DNA here is from genome assembly GCA_019740295.1 of Labeo calbasu. Lineage (NCBI taxonomy): Eukaryota > Metazoa > Chordata > Actinopteri > Cypriniformes > Cyprinidae > Labeo > Labeo calbasu. Next base: position 4,754 of record JAHKKF010385137.1, on the reverse strand, counting down.
CATGTTCTGTGTCATTCTGCTGTAGGTCTGTCAGTTTCTCATTTTTGCTGGTCAGAAATAGTATTGCAAATTTGTGTGTGTGTGTGTATGCAATGCATATGTATTTATAAAAAATGCATAGAAATAAACCAAATAAAAACACGGCTTCTATCTGTTATGTGTTTTCTTAGAATCTGATTAATTCTGACAAATTAAGGTGAAAGGTCAAGACTGTGCTCATATTTAAGAAAGCATTTTCAAAAAAACATCAGCTTACCCAAAGCGAGATTAACACAAAAACAATCCTCTCCTAAGTCTCTAAAATAGCATCATGTGATGTTTTAAACCTCCAAGCGTGGTAGTTTCATATGCATGCTCTGAAGAACACTTACATAAGTGAATTATCCAGGAGACGAGTTTTTGAGGATGTTCTTAAACATTTGTTTCCTTTGAGATGTCATTTATGATGGGGGCATTATGTGAATGATCTGATACAGTGTGTCTTTAATCCTATAAACTGCTTTGACATCTGTTTGATAGGTTTAGAATCCTTCTTACGTGCTTTGAATTGTGAGTGGCTGCATTATGCAACATGCGTTAATTTATATGAAACAGCTTCTTTATGTTTTACGGTACTGCAAACGATCCTTCCACAGGCAAAACATAGCCGAATCCTCATCTGGTGTTCTTGTGAAATTATTTTGTTGTGATTTAGACAAAGTGTAGTTCCTCATCTCAGAAAAATACTGCTAAAGTTGCTGCATGACAGCTGCTTCATTGCTTTGAGCTCTTATAGTGTTAGCTGAAATTAGAAGCCCAAACAATTGCATTTGGTTTCTAATTAAGGACAAATGCGTTTCATGATTTAGTTAAAAATTAAAGGATATAACACATGCTTTTGTTCTTCACAGTTCACTGCGACTGTTTAAACTGATACAGGTTCCACTTTTATGGAGAAGTTGTAAAATTCTCTCTATTTCCCAATCGTTTACAGCCATGCCTGTCATATGGTAATGTATATCCAATACATTTCTGTGTTTTGTTTTGCCTTTGGTCTCTTGTGTGTGATCTGTGACTAATGGGGTGTTGTAAATCATGCCCCTTGAACCCAGACCAATTCCACGTTTGCAGCCTTTGGATGCGTTTCAGATGTGGCTTTCTTTTCGCGTATGAATCTTGCATTTGAACCGATTCTTTTGAATGACTCAGTTGACTCGATTCGCAATTGGGCCTACATGAATGTTCATGTTTAGTATGTTGTTTCATAACATTTCTAGACTGGAAATGACGCTTTAAACACAAAATGGAAAAAATGACCTTTGTCCTTTGTCCTTTCCCCTTTCCTAAGACTAAAACACAGACAATTAAATACTTTTTCACACGTTTGCGTAATTTGACAAGAGATTATGTTAATAAAAATATTCGGCTCTACAATATTTACCTCGTTTTTTTTTTTTTTTTACACATGTCCCATATTTCATCTCAAGAATGCTATTCACTGTACACCACAACAGTGTATTTGTATAAATTAATAAATAATTTTCACTTAATAAATTTTGACATGTTTACGTTTCACTCCAAATTCAGATTAACAGTTATAAACATTAAAAAATCTAAGTATTAAACGCATCGGTGAATCGTTTTTAACAGGTTTTGTTTTACATTAAATCGAATCTGATTTCCCAGCACAGCGTTCAGATGTGTCAATTTAAGTTTGTTTTAATCTATGACCGCTGAGTGTGCTTTTAAAGAGAAATCCGCCGCTGAGCTCTAATTGGTCAATTAAATCCACATGTAGGCGGGAACAGCAGCTATGTGTGGTCGGGAGGCGTGCCAATCATCTGCGTATAGACACGCCCACGTCTTTCTCAGTTGAGCGCTGCACATTGAACGTGCGAGTGCACAGACGCTGTGAGTGGTTTCGGATGTACGCTAGAGCACCTCTCGCTCATATGACAGGATACAAGCGCGAAGGAAGAAAATATGCCAATCTCCGTCAAGTTGCATGCGATTTCTACCCCGCGGTGCTGATTCCAGCAGTGTTATAGAGGTGAGCAGCGATGTCTGGCTGCGTAACGCTGATTGACGGACCGGCTCGGTTGCGTGCGTGTTAACGCACGACAGTGTTTTCAGCTGAACTTTGCGAGAACTTCGCGGCATCGCTTCCCATTTCGACTGGCGAGGTGAAACGGCAGCGCAAAGCATGGCGACACAAAACGACTGCTGTGTCAAGGTCTCTTTAAGGTAAGCCCGACTGTCAGAATCTACCGACCGCCGACCCTTATTTCCCATTGTTTGTGGTATTACACACTCTTCTTGCTTTATTGATCATGTTTATTTGCATTCAAAACAAAGAGTTTGTAGGTCAAAACAAGGCTGTTGCAATTCTCTGGGTGTGTGCTGCGCAAGGTAAGACCCGGGTGATAGGGTGGGCACATGCACATAGATGCAATTTTGCAACCCGGAGAGTGTATAATACGTGTGTAAGTGTCAAACACAGAGCTGTGCGCGAACTATAGTTCCCATGTGCCGCAACATACATGTTACATGCATGCATAATCACATGCATAATGCATATGGAGACAGAAGTTATGTTTAGGTTGACTTGTGTCGTGCATTGTATACAGGCGTTCAGCATGTTTCGTCTAATTGCTTTATGAGTTGTGCATAACTGCTGAAGGACATCAGATGATGCAGGAATGTCTGCAAGGTGATAATGACACAAAGACGCGTGCGCGCTCCCTCTCAATGTCCTTTTCCCCTTTGTCAAAACCACACATTGGGGATTAGTATCGCTGTAGTTCAATATCAAATCGATTCGCCTTCATTTGCAATGATCATCAGAATTGCCAATCGCATTAATGTCATTATTCACTAGCTGCGAGCTCGTAAAATTGAAGCGCATGTCAGCAGTCAGGAGCGGCATCGGGCTGCAGCAGCATGCCTGGAGGCGGTGGTCTAAGCATTGTCTGGATCCTCCTTAGATCAGTCTGATGGGAAAAAAACAGAGATCAAATCAACTGTCTGGGTGTGTTACGTCCCCGTAAGCCCTCCGGTGAGCTCGTACGCATGCATTGTGTGCTGTTTTAAAGGGCCAAATGGACCTTAAAGTGGGTCTTTTGTGCTGTCCAGTATTAGGAAATGTGGCTGCAGGTGCATGGTTGATTTTTGATACACGGTTTGCATAGTGAGCGTGCTTTACTGTGGCTACTGCTCACTCTGGGTCACACCTGCAGATGGGAGGGGGAGCATTACATCAATGAATGAAGTGGACCACGTGTTCTACTGAGCATCACAAAGGCTAACTGTTATTTAAAGCTATACTTTATCTACACATCCCGACTGGATCCAGCTCTGGTGCTTGCAAGGCAAGCAGTGTTCCTCAAACAGTGTGTTTTAAGGGCTGCTTGCTCGTTCAAGCATCACTGTTAGTGTTGCGCATGCTTAACATAAAGGGGTGTGACAAAGTGACCAGAGTCATCGGTTTTCAAGGATAATTGTGACCCTAGACCACAAAACCAGTCATAAGGGTCAATTTTTTGAAAATGAGATTCATACTTTGTCTGAAAGCTTAATCAGTAAGCTTTCCGTTGATGTCTGGTTTGTTAGGATAGGACAGTATTTGGCCAAATCTGAGGGTGCAAAAGTTCGCCTTTAAAGTTGTCCAAATGAAGATCTTAGCAATGCATATTACTAATTCAAATTTAAATTTAGATATATTTACGGTAGGAAATTGGCAAAATGTCTTCATGGAACATGGTCTTTACTTAATATCCTAATGATTTTTGGCATAAAAGAAAAATCGATCATTTTGACACATATAATGTATTTTTGCCTGCTGCTACAAATATGCCCGTGCTACTTATGACTGGTTTTGTGAGCATCTGAGAAAAGTGAGCAAAGGAAAGGCAAAATTCGTGACCCACCACCAGATATGTTTTTGCAGAGATGGTCTACTCTTATGTTAATGAATGAGAAGAATCATAACACTTAATATAGCATTTTACAAAATCTAATTGGCTGCTATAGTTGACTCAAGCACGACCAGGCGCATTTGTATGCATGCCTTTCCTTGAAAGTTGGCTCAAAATTAACAGAGGGTAAATATTTGTCATCATAAGTCATAACGTCTATGGTTATTTATGCCGGACTTCTTGAATCAATTTGTATGCATAAACCCTGTCCCTTTCTCACAGTCAACTGTGAGCTTGCATTAATGCTGTTTTCAAGTGATCTTGCACCTCTGATTCAGGCGTGTGTTATTACGTCATGCATTAAATGCAGTAACTGCCCTGCTTTTTTTTTTTCCTCTTTCAAATAATCAGTTTCAATCTGACGTACCTCACAATTTTAAAGAAAAGATCCGTTGCTACTTCCATCATGTTGCAAATTTAAGATTGGAGTTGGCTGCTGTAGTTGTTGCTCTGTGATTTGAGTTTAAGTAAATCAAGTGCATTTAGATGCAAGCCTCCCACTAAAGTTGACATAAAATATCATACATGCTTATTATCCTTCAGCTAGATGGAACCATAGCCTTGAGGTTAAAAATTTAGAGGTTGCACCAATCATATGTGACCTCTATTGTGAAATTTGTCAACTCCCTCTGGCCAAAATCTGCATACTGATTCTGACTCGCCCCAACAGCAGATCTAGACTGAAGCTGTGTAATTTAATCCAGCTTTTACTTGTGTTTTAGTGTTGTTTTTAGGTGTTTAAGGAGGAGCAGAATAATGGTTTATCTCACAGTGGAAGCAGTGAAATCCCATTTATTTCAT
>JAHKKF010385121.1:0-16850 GCA_019740295.1 Labeo calbasu | reverse complement strand
GGGAAAAAGGGAAATACTCCTTATAATAACACAAAATAAACACTTCTAGAAGCAGATACTACAATCAGCTTCATTTGGATGTTACAGTGACCATGGAGCAGTTATCCATCCACATACCTGTAATTTCATATCTGATTTTTTTATATTTTTTATTTTTTAGTTGGATGGAAACATGCCAGCTATATCAGAAAGAATAAAAATTCTGAGATTTGTAGGCATTTGCATAATGAATATAATAAACATTAACGGTCATAAAATAAACCATGCCTCGGCGGTACATAAATCGTTTGCTATTCATTTTAGCACAGATCTCTGTGAATGCATTGTGGAACAAATGCAATTTCTATGTGTTCCCCCTCCTGTGCATCTCTCTTTACTTTCCCCTTAGTCTCTTTTAGATGGTTTCTCGTTGTCCTCACCCAAGGCCGATGGGCTCTCTGTCATTGGCAGAGACATGAGAAAGCAGCTGGGTCTTTGTGTTTGGAGGAGCTTCAGGTAATCAACAATGCAACCACTTACCCACAGCTCTCTGTGAAGAGACTGCCGTCAGCACGGCCAGGTAATTGAATGCATTAGCTCTGAATGAAGGACTGTTGTTTAATCCTCCTACACAAACATCTCTATCTACACCATTATCTTCCTGTGTAGCTGCCTTCCAAAGGCAGCCATTTATGAAATACACATTTGCAAAAAAAAAAATATATATATATATACACATGTTCAGAGCAAAGCAGTGTTTAACAGTGAAACGAGGTCTTTCTTTGTGTGTCTGTTCTCATGCTGTTTACGGCTTCACTGTGAGATAACTGTCCTGCTGTTAAAGGGAGTAATTTTAAAAGGGACTTTTATTGGACTACTGAATGTTGCAGAGTGAATCATTTGAAGACTAAAAGGAAAAACAGTACCTTTAACCTTTCTGATAAGGAAAGGGTAATTCAAACCCCTACACGAGCACAGCCAGATTGGTCTGTTGAAAAGGGTATTATAATTACCTATTTTTTTCCCCATGGCAATTGGTTTAAATTGTCTGCGATTTTCAAATTTTTCACACAAACAAAACACACACCAAATTGCTATCGTGTGTCAGTTTTTAGTTGATTTGCAATGATGTTTAATAATGTAGCCTACCTGAGCAACTAGTCATCTCACACTATTTCACTATGGTTGACCCAATAGGAACTGAACTAGGCTTATATAACTACAAGTAATGTTCAGCATTATTTATACATAATTTAGTTTACAGTAATGGCCTTTGCTTGCCATTTCACTCTGCACTCCATTTCCACACATAAAAATAACTGTAGGCTACGTTCAGGTAGACTATGACGTGACGGAAAGCCTTTTTCCTTTATATCAGCTATGTATATTAAACAGTTGATGAATAATTTGTCAGGGAGGGCAAAGGCAGAATTGTTAGTTCAGACTTTAGCTAGTTAAGACAGAACATCACAGCAGTGCTTTTCCTCATTGACTCTGATCTGTGGGTGGTAATTTATTTCATAACACTCCAAAGCTAACAGCCAATGTTTATCTTGATAGGAGAAAACTGGGCTGGTGTGTTTGTTGTGTGCAAAAGCAAACTCAAGAGAATAAATAAAGTCTGATCATATTGTATTAAAATGATCGTGATATTAACATAACCTCTGTCACACAATCAAAAGAGCTGTTGTTATAGGCATGATTACTCTAATGTTTGTCTGTACAGCTGCTTAAAGATCAAAAGTGCTATATAAATAAAACTGACTTGATTTGATATTCACTTGATACTCAGAACAACAACATGATTGCGAGTGAAAGTGTTGTTTATATACAACAGTTAATTACATTTTAGACACAAAATTGCCATTTACTTACATTGTGCAAACGACAGATTTCACACTAAATCAAAGCAGACAGTATGTTGTGGACATCTTCGACATCAGTGGCGTTCCTGAATTAATCTTAAACAAATCAGTTAAGTAACTGAATCTGTGTGTTTAAATGAATTGTTTGAATGAATGATTCAATGAATGGTCACTTGTTTCGTTCGTGAATTAATCACTTAATGGTTGACACTGTATTTCATTCTGAAGGTATTATCCCTATAATATCCCAACTCCTTCGAAGGGTTTACCCTCCAGAGCAAAAGCTTTGAAAGGATTAAGGGTGTACGGTACCAAAAAAATGTGGTTTGGAACGCACTTCTACAGAAAATGAATAACACATTCTACGGAGCCACTAAAGGGACATGGTTAGTCGCTTGTTAGCGGTAGCCTGTTATTTCACTTACTACATAAAGTAAATCCTGAACATTATTGACAAACATCTAATCTTGTAAAATGTGTGGCAAGTACTGCCGCTCCATAGTAACAAAGTATGTGATCGCCGAATCTTGAAAGTGAAAGTAAAAAGCGAGCATTCAAAAGCAATTTCAATACCCCGCATATTAATAGCAGCTCCCCGATGCCTGCAATTTATATACAGTATAATTACCCAGCGATATCATTGAAAACAAAGCTCTGAAATATTTTTTCATATATTTTTTCCTCCCATGTCATATTTATTACCCTTAAGGGTTCTGTAGTACACGTCATTTCCTTTCCGAACAAGGTATTCAGATTCAGGCTCATCCCCAGTACTCACTCTGAAGTGCCCTTCATGGCCGGATTTATTCTATTTGGAATGTAGCATGAATGAATGTAGGGCTGTCACTAACGATTATTTTGGTAATAGAGTAATCTGTCGATTATTCTGACTCTTAATTGGGTAATCTGATATTTATGATAATTTTTTTGTAGTAATATAAATAGTGAATAATAGCCTTTAAAAAGACTTAAAATACATATATAATAGCAATGAGGACACAATAATTAGTTCAAACAAAGTATCAAAAGCAAGTAATCATGGTTTTATTGATCAAAGCTGTTAAAATACACAATGCATTATAAACAATAAAACTAATGTACATTACGCATTATATCAAATGCCTGCAGAGGGTGCCAACAGCCTGACAATTGTTTTTACACTATACTGTGCAGTCTAATCTGTGTGTTTAATATTGCCTCAACATTTAATTCAAATTTCCACTTAATCTTTACTATTTAGCCATTTCTTTATGATAGAAAAGCTACAGCCACTGTAATTTCTTGAATATGTAAACATCAAAACGTTTAAACTTTGCGTTAAAAATGTTGCGTTCCAGATGAATATTATAATAAACCCAAACTCTACAACATGCGGAGATGGAGTTTGAGGCTCCATCATTTTTAAGCGGGTTTAATATGTGGAATGCGCCATTTTCCGGTATTTTGCTGATTATTCGATGAGCAAAATGCAATTCGAGGATTTTTTAAAATCGAATATTCAAATAGAATCCAGAAATCATTTCAGCCCCAAATTACTAAATTTCAGCCCCCTACTGGCGATTCAAATTATCTTGCAGAAAAAGTTACTGAAACAAAAAACAAGAGGTGAATACATTAACAAGTTAATAAGCTTGTTTTACTTACTAATAACAAACAACAGAAAATCCACCAAAATCTATAACATAGGTGCCTGTAGGCGTCTGTTTACCCTCACTATCTGTAAGGATAACTGAAGCTGCAGTTGCAACACAGTCAGAGCAACAGTCTGCCTTGAGTCGCCCATGTTGTGTTTGTCTGGAGGCTAAAGTGCACCTTTATCAGCATCTCTTTCTCTCTCTCTGCCCTGTCAGGAACCCTCAGCATCACCAGCTCATAAACAAACTCAGACTGTTTACTCAGACTGCTTACATACACATAAACATACCCAGTGGATAGCTCCAGTCCAAAGATCTTATAAAATTGGTACTGTCTCAAACTTTTGATTCTGTTTATGAAATGATTAAAATGTGTGTAGATCAGCTTGATATAGTTCAAGGTGAATGTTTTATACAGTTTATCCAGCCACTAAACTATGTCAGGGTTGCACAGAAAAAAAGACCGCAAACCAACCGAAAAGTATCTAATGAAGCTGAAATGGAACGCAGTATACTGCACGTACAATACAATAGAAAACTGATACGTAGCCTAAAACTTGCTTTCTTTACATATCTGTCATTCCTGAACAATCTCCCACATTCCTTTCACCTGAACCAGTACTATCGCTGATGGCATAAAGACAATGAATTAAAAGACTGACTTAGTGGGTTCTAATGCACCATGTTTGTTTGTGGGCAGGTTATGTGATCACATGTTTGCCTCTCAAGTCACTGGAGATGCAGACCGGTTCTGAGAGAGGTCTGCAGATGCACCAAGCTATGTCTCTCTTGACCAAACAAATGTTAAAAGCCTGAGGCTATATTTCACATAGAGACCATATTCTCATTCAACCTTCTGTAAGAGGTGCTGGTCAAATCCACAGCTTCATCGAAATAAAGGCTTGGCCATTGGCTTTAGAATATATTATGTCTTTGTCTCCAGTGGTTTGCATTTGAACACAACATGTTATTATTGCAGTTATGTTGTGTTACTCTCAAAATGAATTAGTGTGATTGCCAAGATCAGTTTGAGCCGTGCGTCAATTATGACGGGGGAGCCATTCAGTGTCTGGGGGAGGGGAACAGGAGAAAGCACCATTAGAATCCCATTTTCCATTTGTGTTGTGACATGTTGGTATTGGATTGCCTTTTGTGTTCCATACTGGTTTATACACTCAGATTTAAGTCAATTGTAGCTTGGTGAAGTCCCAGCCTCCATCCTCCTTGTTTAAAAACAAGCCATCTTTGTGTAGAGCTGACCTTTAGTGCTTCTCTAAAGAACCAGCTATTTACATGACTGGCTTAGCTGCATGTAATGGTGAGGGCTGTTCTGAGCAAATGCAAATAGCTCTGTGAAAGACTACCAATCCATCCCATAAAATGAAAATGAGCTCTTAAAATCCTTAGGTGGAGAATGAGTTTTCACATTCTGACATTTTAGAGAGTTACACGATAGAAAGCTTCGGGCCATTTGCTGTGGCATTTTCCAAGTTTAAGAACCTGGGAATGCTTTTTATATCTTTTGGAAATTCACTCTGATAAACAATTAAAAACATCTTAATATGGATGGTTTGTTTTAGTTTTTCAAGCTACGGCATCTTATCATCTGGGGGAAATGTGATAAGTTAATTAACCATCATAATCTCTCATGAAAACACACAAAGAGTAAACATTTTGTCCTGAAGTTTTAAAAAGGAACGAACCATCAACAACCCACTCCAGGCAAAGCAGTACAGACAAAGCTACTGTACCAACTTTCTCAGACAGCACTAAGAAATCTGTTCAGCTTGCCCTGGCCATAAAACAACAATAACCTCTTTATGATAAAATCCACCATGCTGCCAGCTGAGTCTCTGCTTTCCCTTTCAGGCTGAATAAAAGTAGGAAGAAGTGAGGGTCCTAAAGCAGAGAAAATGGAGTCTTGGATGTGTGTGTGAATCAGATAAGAGAATGAGAAGGATAATTAAACTCACGCTGAGGGGGAGTGCAGGAAAGGAGTGTGAGCAAGAGATGGGAGAGAGCGAGAGAACAACCGTGGCTTTCTCCTTGTGTAAACTCACACAAACTGTCAGACTGTCCACCTCCCAGTGTGATTATGTCACTTTCTTGTTTTCCTCATGAATACTACAAAAGAAAGAAGGAATAAAGAAAGAAACATACACAACGGCAGGTTAAAAGCTGTTCGTAAGTCTCTCTTTCCGCTGTGTCCACAGCTTTTATATCGGACTGTCTGGAGAGTAGTCATTTTCACAAAGCTATGCTTGGAAGGTAAACACAGCGAGATGTTATCTGATTTAAGTAATTTCAAAGTTTACTTTCAAAACATTGGAAGTACATTTTACTGTTTAACAGAATTATTATGGTCTGTATTCAATTTTACAAATCACATGAGCAAGAGTGATGTGCGGCTGTTGACCAACAGCATGACTGTCGGTGTGACGTTGCTTTTATACAGCAATATAATAAACAAGATATTATTAAGTAACTTACATTTCAGACACAAATATTGTCAATAATTTTGTGTATTTTAGTAGGGCTGCCCCCTAATAGTCGACTTATTTGGAAAAAAAAGTGGCGAAGTCACGCAGTGCGTGACAGACAGATCATTAACGACTGTAGAAACATAGTACATCGGGCAGGACATCCAAACATTCGCCTATCATTCATCAACTTCAAATATGGCTTTTCATCTGAAAGATGTATGTAGCAGCATCTTTACATGGCCTCTTATGTTAATCTAGAAAAATGTGCACTATTCAAGTGTCTGTGTGGAGTGTGGAAGCTAAATAGTAGCATGAATAGTCACTTGCTCTTAAAATACTCCGTCATTTTTGGTCATACAGACAAAAGTAATTCATCTTTCGTTTATTTGTGTGCACTTAGAATAACAATGAATCGTTGTGCTTTTGTAAAATAAAGTAAACAGGATGCGCTTTCTGCCGTCTCTGTGAACTTGAGCGTGAAACTTCGAATCTCCGTGTATACTTGCCTTACAGACATGAAAAATATATCTACAGAGAGTGAAATACTTTTAAATGAACAAATTTAAATAGAAAACAAATATTCTTAGATTACGTAATCTGTACGAAACATGCATACAGGCACATCACTACTGCAGAGATGACAAATCATTGTCTCCGACTTCACCTCTTTAGCAAAAACAATTAAAGCGCTAGTTTATCGACAAATTACTGAAATGTTAATGCAGTCTCCTTGCTGTTTTTTCCTGACACAGTCACAATTATTATATCTGCCGGTGTGCTGTGGCAAGCTTTTTTGTGCACTTGAGCACTTATTAGGCTACGTAGGCAATTAAAGGCTCACTATTATGATTTATATGGTTTATTAATAAACGTGCAACTAATAGTCGACTAATACTGAAAATGAACGACTATTAGTCGACCAGAAAAATCTTTAGTCGAGGGCAGCCTTAATTTTTAGTGTAACAGTGAAAACAGTTCAGAAAGGAAGCTGAAGCATAATCAAAAACTCGTTCTGAATGAATCAGTGTTTTTGAACAAACTGATTGAGTTAATGATTCACTTCTAATGACAGGCGCTTGTTTCATCTCTGAAACAATCTGAATAAGATTTGCATAATATCCACAAAGAAACCAAAACTGACTATATATCAAATATTCTTCTTTGGTAAGCAAGTAACCATATATGTCAGCGTCATATGGAGCTCTGCTTTCCAAAATACCTCAAAATGCTCATTTCCATTGATTAATTATTTTTAATGAACACCCCCACAACAAACATGCATTAACATCAAAATGTCAATGTCAGCACGAAGAAAGAGTTCATTCTCGTGATAATAAAAGGTGTCAGAACATTGACAGAAAGTCTCCCATATGTTTCCATCTTAATAGAGTTCCCTCAAACTTAAACACCCTTTCACAGGAAGTTAACCGAAGCACCTGGTGCAGCCATCAGAGATAAAGACGGGATGGTTTAACTAATTGGTATGTGGCAGTGGGGGAAATAATTGGATGATCTGAGGCACTGTCTGATGGCAGGAGAAAGAGAGAGCTGTCTGAAAGGACAGCTTTCTGCAGCTCTGTGGGGAATTATCTATAAAGCGTTTATATTTATTCTCCCTTTCTTTCTCTGAGCACAGATAAACAGAGTTTTCTGTGACTCATGTGTCAAGGCCGTGAAAGAGAGCCATGATTAATGTTCTCTGCTCCTTTTTCAGGCACTATTATACCTCCCCCTCCCCATCACACACACACATATCCTCAAGACTCTTTCTTTACAACCCACATAGAGTACATTGATTGTGTTTAATATGCTGTAATTCTCATTTCTTAATATAGACACAATGTCAGATGATTGTAGCTCACCATGGTAGAGGTTAAATTGAGATAGCAGAATTACCAGCCAGCAATAATGTCGGCAATATTCACATTACTGTAAGCTTTATTATTGAAAACAGTGTGGTAATTTCATAACTTAAATGACAGGCTGCTTTCAAAGCCATTTGAGGCAAGTGATCATGTCTTTTTAAATATTATGAACTGAGATGATCAATCCATTTAGCTTTCTAATGTACAAATTTGCTGACTGGAAACAGAACTAAATGCAGTTTCTAATACAAAAATAATCATTCGTTTTTTAAAGCAGCGTCATCCTTCTTTAAATAGGCTCTGCATAAGTCTAATGCTAAGTGATTTTTATCTGTGAATAAAAGCTTTGGTAATTGAGTTTTATCTTTATCAAACATGCAGCCCAAAAACATTAACCTTACATTCAGACTGTGCCTATTTCATGCCACACTGCACCTTATCAGTTCAGTTTTAACATACGAAAGATCTTATCAGCTGAATAACACCTGTTCTGAGCTGCTATCTAGGACATATCAACAGCAGGGCTGATTAAAGTGTTATTTGAATGCTCTTTCTCAGCAGCAGTTAGTGTAAAATACATGTGCACACAGTTACCAGGAAGTTGAAACATAGCCAACATCTCTTTTTTTTTTGTTTTGTTTTTTTGTCTCGTGCAAAATATATCAGCGATGCCATATTAAATCTATACAGACAGACATCAAGCATTAATAGAAGATTAGAAAAAACTGCTTTTCGAATGAGAAACAGACTGTGGTGTACTTCAGACAGAAAATCTATAATAAAAGTGTTTTATATTGTGTTCGCCTACAGCTGGCAACATTAAAGGTGTGGAGGTAGAGAGGTTTCATTCGCCGCTATGCACAGGATTTTATTGTTGTGCGAGATCTAAATCATGTTGTGCCAACATTTCACATTGTTGCATAGCAACAGCAGGATGAAATAACCCTAACGCTGTGGAAACGGGGCAATGTTTCACAGTGCATTTCTCTCCTCTGGATAAAGCGGCCCTGACGTCCCCTGAGAGGAAAAAGAAGGTAAAATCATGAGTAATGATCTAACGGCAAACAAAGACGGCTTTATAGCTTGAGCCAGATGGAAAATTCAATTTGGTGTAGATAAATAAATAACAGAATGCAATAATGTAAAACTGCACATAAAGCATGTGCACCTGGCACTGAGGGGAGCAGTCATTTAGGTAAAACCAATTGCAGTTGATATGAAAATATTCATTTTGTGCTTTGCACTACATCATGTTCAGCACGCTCAGCGATGGTGTGCGTTAGAGTTTAAGTCAGAGGATAGAAAATCATAATCCCCCACTGAACCTTCCTTTTCAATTTCACAAAACCATTATATTCTGATTTTACATTTACATGGCGACATGTACAACAGAATCATACAGTAAACTAACATGTATGGCACATCAAAAAGCTACGCTGGTGAGCAAAGACGTCATAGTAGCATTGCAGAAGCACAGATATTTTCCGTTATCATTAGTCAGCACGCTCCAGAATCATAGACCTCATAATACATAAAACGGAATGGAATATGATCACCTAAATACCGCATACTAAGTTTTATAAGCACATAAGTACAGTAAAGAATACAAGGAAAGCAACAACCACAATGATAGCAAAACAAATAAACAAAACACATACAATTTTGCACAGCCTTGAGGTTACACAGAAAGGTTACAGGGAAAGGTGCATTATGGAAACTTGAGGAAACCCAAAAATGGCTGCCCATTTAAAGAGATAGTTCACCCAAAAATTAAATATTCTATGCACAATATCTAAACACAAATTAAGATATTTTTGATGAAATTCGAGAGCTTTCTTACCCTGCATAGACATCAACACAACTACCACGTTCAAGGCCCAGAAAGGTATCTATGAGAATACTTTTTGTGTGTAAAAAAAAAAAAAAAAAAAAAAAAGACTTTACGTCAGAACGCTGGCTCCAGCATCAGCAACACCACACACGTCATAGACTTGTGACATATCAAAGACTGACACAGAAGAGAAGAAATTGTTGAGTAAAGTCGTTATTTCTGGGGTTTTATTTGTGCACAAAAGTAGTATCTAAAAGTAAAAGTTGTATGTCATGTGGACATTTTATCAATGTCCTTAATACTTTTCTGGGCCTTGAATGTAGCAGTTCCGTTGTAGCTCAGATATCATAAAACAAATATCAATTTGTGTTCAGAATATGAACAAAGATTTTAAATGACAGAATTTTCATTTTTGGGTTAACTAACCCTATATTTAAAGTAGGAATGCATGTGGGCTATGCCACCAGGGTAGGCTGCTATATTATGTACAATATAATACAATATTATACACAAAAGAAAAAGAAAAGACAAAAAAAAAAAAACATTGTTTTGGAAATGACCATTTTCATCCACTATGTTGGATGAAGCTAAGCACAACAGTGTTTAAATACATTTATGTACTTTTGAAAATGGTGTTAAGATATTCAAATATATTCATGTGAAATCATTCTAGCAATTAAAAGACATTTTTTCACACACTACTCAAGTGTGATACAGTACATGTTTCTCATTAGCATATTGAGTTACAGTAGGTCGCGATTTAGGCCTACTAATTTCATAATTATTGAAGACCATTAGGAGTCTCTCGTGCCAGGTATGTGTGAAATTGGTGCCTAAGAAGTGTTTCAAATACAGTTTTATTTTGGGAAGTTAGAGGTTTTAATGGCTATTAAAACATTTTTTAAACACCAGGTGAATATTTTAGGTTTAATCACTTAAAAAAGCTATATCACATCTCTCCTGTATAATCTGTGAAATCAGTCATGTCTATAGCATAAATGCTGTGGGACATTTCATAATTTTTGCTGTTTTGCCATTACCTGGTGAAATCTGTTCTCCCTCTCCGGTCATCACACCACATCTGTCACACTCTGGCATAGCAGCATCTCTTTTGAAATTGTTCAGGATTGTAGTTCCCAGAAGCAGATGGCGGGAGATTATGTAGACCAATGCACTGTGAGGTGCAGGGTCAGCGCTGCGAGTTGGTACTAAGACATCACAGGTCTGTAATTGGGCTTTAGGTCAGTGTTACCTGACTGTATTACAGCCTGAGGTGATTTTTGCACATGGTGTTGAATTTGTCACATCTGTCTAACCAGAGCTTAATGAGGTTGCTGGGAAATGGCAAGGTGAGTTATTATTTCAGCTACAGAAAGCTGTCACATAATGTTGATAAAACCACATTCAATCAAAAAAGCAGCCATAAAAATGTAGAGTAAAAAGGGAAGCCATTTACAGTACTGCAACAACAACAACAACAACAAAGACAGATAGATAGATAGATACAAACAGGTCTTATTATCTTGCACAATTTTGCTTCTCAAACAAATGTATCTTCTTTAAGGATGTCTAAGTATTTTTACTGGAAAGCCACATGAAAATATTTAGTAGGGTTTTTGTCAGTTTTGCAGAGAGCACTTAAAAACCCACATATGAAATGTGCTTTCGTGCGTACTCCTACTACTGTCTGAGAAAGTCTTAAAATCCTTTCATGCCTCATTTGTTTAGATGGTTTTCTCAAACTCTTGCACATTTCCTGACTATTTTTTGTCATGCTTTAGTGAGTGTGAAAGCTTGAAACTCAGGTGCAGGCTAAATATTTGAATTTTGGCTTTCAAAGAAAGAACAGCCTGGGAGAAAATCTATATGGATGTAGTTTGTTTTATCTATGTGAGATCCAAACCCTAGAAGTAAATTGTATAAAACACTTGACAATAATAGATGGCCTGTCTAACATCAACCTCAGAGGGTGAGAGTAAGCGGCAAACAGGCATATTTCATCATGATTTGACATAAATAATCATCACCTCCAGGCTGTTTATAAACTCTACCCAAGATAATCTGTAGATCAGTCCAGGGTGTTGCACTTCACTGGACATTCATAACTTGATATGTTTTAAAAGGATAGTTCACCCAGAAATTAAAGTTCTTTCATTAATTACTCACTGTCATGTCATTCCAAACCCATAAGACCTTCATTCATTTTCAGAACACAATTTAAGATATTTTTGATTAAATCTGCAACTGAAATATGTTTAAACGGCCCAGAAAGGTAGTAAGGACATTGTTAAAAAAGCCCCATGTGACATCAGTGGTTCAACCATAATGTTATGAAACTACAGGAATGCTTTTTGTGTGCAAAGGAAACAAAAATAATGGCTTTACTCAACAATTTCTTCTCTTCCATGTCAGTGTCTACCACTGGGCTATTTGAACATTTCAGCTGCATTGCTGTCTATGCAGGGTCAGAAAGCTCTCGGATTTCATCAAAAATATCGTAATATAAATTTGGGTCTTACGAGTTCGGGATAACATGAGGGTGAGTAATTAATGACAGAATTTTCTTTTTTGGGTGAACAAACCCTTTAACTATAGAATATCACACAAGTAAGACTTACACTATACAGATACACTATAAAGATAACAACAGTTCAATAAATAATAATTGCCTAGCTTACATTTTAGACTCGTATGTATTTGTATTTTTGCTCTGCCAACGAAAATAGTTTTAAACGAGGCGACTACAAAATCAATCAACTCAGTGCAAAACAAAAAATAGCCTAATGGCAAATCGAAAATAGCTCAAAACCCTATCAAAACTCAAAATATGCCACTACCACACCTAAAATACTAATTTTAAAGTCACTGTTATACGTAGTCACCGAGTTATACATTATTTCAACTTGAAAACATTTTTTGGTAGTAAAACAGTAATAAATCAAATAGTGTTTTTATAATGCTTAAAGTGCTTTGTGCTCCCTATAGTTCCCATCAAACACAAAACTCATAATCTAGCACAGTTTATCATTAATATAATTTATAACTATTTCACTACAAGCATGTTATTCAAATACAATTTATGCAATAATTAAAACCTTAAAAGGAAGCCTCCACTTTTTTTAAAAAAATAGGCTCATTTTCCAACTCCCCTAGAGTT
Source organism: Labeo calbasu (assembly GCA_019740295.1). Taxonomy (NCBI): domain Eukaryota; kingdom Metazoa; phylum Chordata; class Actinopteri; order Cypriniformes; family Cyprinidae; genus Labeo; species Labeo calbasu. Next base: position 4,036 of record JAHKKF010385121.1, on the reverse strand, counting down.
AAACAGTTGAGTTTTGCCATTTTCAAATCCATTCAGCCGATCTCCGGGTCTGACGGTAGCACTTTTAGCATAGCTTAGCGTAGATCATTGAATCTGATTAGACCGTTAGCATCTCACTCAAAAATGACCAAAGAGTTTCGATATTCTTCCTATTTAAAACTTGACTCTTCTGTAGTTACGTCGTGTACAAAGACGGGCGAAAAATGAAAAGTTGCGATTTTCTAAGTCGATATGGCTAGGAACTATACTCTCATTTCGGCGTATTAATCGAGGAACTTTGCTGCCATACCATGGGTGCAGCAGGCACAATGATATAAAAATATTGTCTTTATATATGGTCATTTTTTAGCGAGATGCTATCGGTCTAATCAGATTCAATTATCTATGCTAAGCTATGCTAAAAGTGCTACCGCCAGACCCAACGATCGACTGAATGGTTTCAAAAATGGTAAAATTCAACTGTTTAACTCTAGGGTAAACGCTTTTTTTGCATATTACACTGTTATGTCAGTAGGTGGCAACAAGTGATCGCCTTGCGGATGTTCAAAACGAAAGTGAGCAACCGTTAGGCCAGGGGTCACCAGACTCAATCCTGGAGGGCTGGTGTCCTGTAGAGTTTAACTCCAACCCTAATCAAACACACATGAACCAGTTAATCAAGGTCTTACTAGGTTATGGCCCTATGATTTCTGCAATGCGGAAAATGCAGATGGAATTACAAAAAACACCTTTAATTGCGGAATTATCCAGGCATAAAAACGGAATTTGCCTTGTAGCGCGGAATGTCACAGAATTTGTCAAAGTCAAACTAGTATCTTTAAATATTAAGCAAGACTATTTAAATATGAATCATTCACGTTTTGCGAATCTCTGTGTGTGTGAATGGCGCAGATGCACGGTTTAGTTAACTACACACAGACTAAAGTGCGTGTGACACACGGTGAAGACATAAAATCAGAATCAAAAATACTGATATTATTAATCCCCGGAGGGAAATTATGTTCGTTACTGCAGCTCCAAAACACCAGAACAATAATACACATAGAATTCTATATAAAAGACATATAATAAAACTTAAAAAATGTAAATATCTATACAAGTAAAAATATAATATTGTAAGTAGAATACATTATTAAACTGAAGAATTGGAAAGTCTGACAGACACAGGTAAAACGGATTTCCTGTGTCGCTCTGTAGAGCACCTAGGTTGAATATGTTTTCGACTGAATGTACTCCTAAATACATGAACAACATTTCCAGAACTGCTCTGAAGTTTCTTCTTGAGCATTTTACAGTTTCTTTTGAGAGAAACTATCGTCATATCATATACAAACAAAAATGTAAAGGTATTCACGGCAACCCGTCAAAAAAACCTTCAGTTTTATTTCAAGACATATATTACTATACTACTACTACTATTATTAGTAAAATTGTTAAAACTTTATTTGATTAAGGAATAATCACACAATATTTCTTTCATGTTTATTTTTAATAGTAACTTAATAAGTAAGTTTGTTTAATCTTCATTTGATTAAAATGAAATTTGTATTTTATGTCTTCATTTGATAACCAGAAAAAATGTAAATACTGTAAAAATACTGTAAAAATAAACGTTAATAAATGTAAAAATAAAAATAAATAAAGTGTTTTTAATAAAATGGATTTCATAGGACCCAACTAGGTATACTTGAAACTTCCGGGCAGGTGTGTTGGGGCAAGTTGGAGCTAAACTCTGTAGGACACCGGCCCTCCAGGACCAAGTTTGGTGACCTCTGCCCTAGGCCTACCAAGGCATATGCAGTGGTCACTTCGAAGAAGTAGCCTAATTTTGGCAATTACGACAATCCCTATTCATTTTGAACACTGAGATAATTTATTATTTGAAAAATTATCTAGGAATTAAACTAGTAAAATATACATAAAATATTCGTAGTTTTTAGTTTTCTAAGCGAAGGCACGGTACACAGAAATAGATCTGAATAACTGGCTTAACATTGTATTCATTTTATTTTTCAGTGTATATTACTTATGTATTTTTGATTCCTTTAACTGACCGCAAGAGCATGATGCAGCTCTGCCTGTTTATTCACTACTGCTAATTAAAATCCTCAAGGGCAAGAAAGCTTGTTACAAGTTTATATCAAACAAAAATGATCACAGCAGGTGCTCCTCTGAGGAACGCTACAGAGAAAACCGAACAAAACAATGCCAATAAACAAGTTGCTGTTTTTGTGTTTTGCATCAGCTGAGTGACAGATGTAAAGTGGTAGCAGGGGAGAGGTGCTGTGGGTTTCTCAGTGTAACCGCGCCAACTCTCTCTCATCAGATAAATGCTTTGAACTCAGCGGGCAATGAAACTGACACTAATGAATGTGATTCCCCAACACTGGCTGCCAACAGCAGGAATAAAACTAATAAAGCATGTTCAGTTCAAAGGTAGACAGCTCAATATGGACGGAATGATAGAGAGACCTGGCTCACTCGAGTCTGGACCAAAGTACATGAACGAGTAAAGTTGAAACTTATGCGGACAGTAGCTTGGCGAGCACTCTCGGTCGACTACGCTTCCCCACAATGCACCACGCACAGCTCTCCCAGCTTCACCCTTGTCCAATTAATGTTTCCTGTTAGGGAAAAAGCGGACCTTTTGAAAATCTCGCAATTCTCTGGTGTATATGAGATTCCTGAACAATTTCTCAAATAAAACACAACTGTACACACCAAGGCAGAAAAGGGCAAAGAGGGCCTCTCTCTTATTGACCGCTTCTTGCATCAGCCATTGCGCATCTGTAAGCAATTGAGACATTGGTGTATGACTCAAGACCTGTGCCACCACAGCAAATACACACCTGGAGTGCATTATTCATTGAGATGTGAGGTCAGACAGTTTGTAAATGGAATAAATGTTGTGTCAGAGAGGTAATTGGGCCACCTCTTTTACCTCGAAACTACAACAGAGATAAATTATAGATACGACAGTGTTCGTTCGCAACCTTCAACGTATAAGGCAGCAAAATCAAAAACACTAATTTATGCACTCAGTGGAGTCAGTGTGCTAGGAATAAACTATACGAATGTTGCACATCGCAATTCCCGGGCACAAACAAAACAGGGTTTTTTGCTTCTTCTTCTTCTTCTTCTTCCTAGAAATGTATGTAAACATACAAAACACATACTAGCATTCATAAACAGAGAGCTCCCACACTCAAATAAATGCTTGATTATTACGTGTAAAATGTTGCTGATCAGTCAGCTGAAAAACTAATTTCATTTTCTCATTAGGAGCCTGAGCCTGAGGCACATTCTCATGTCAATGTTTATTACTCTGAAAACAGAAAATTAAAATCATCAGCTTGTTTAGCTCTGGAGCAGTGAATCACCACATTTATAAGAGCATGAGAGAGAGAGAGGGAGAGAGAGAGAGAGAGAATAAAGCTACTGCAGAATGGAGATGATAATAGGAAACCACCTCGTTCTAACCGAAGCAATGAATTTATAGCCACTATGACCTTTTCCTTCCCTGGAGATTTGTTGCCATGCCAACTTAGATCACATTTTTTGACATGGTATGAAGTACAGACTGTGTATTTTGTCAAGGCAATTTCGTTTTTTATAGTATGGAGAAGAATGGGCTGTATGTCTGGGAACACAGTCGACCCTTGCAGGTTTCGTTTTTAAATCTGATGACTAGTCGGCACTCGAAACACAAAATTCCTCTTAATATTTACTGTTCGCTTCCATACGAGGTCTTGAAGTCCAAGGCTAGATATATTATTTATTACGCTGAACAACTCTTCAAAGCTGCTTGAAATGCCAGGGCACTTTATTAAATGTGACAGCTACACAAATGTTTACCTTACTTTGGAGCTGATTTATACTGTCAGGATAACATTATTTCTGCAACAATCTCCCAGCTTCTCTTTTGCTCTAAGGCAAAGCATTTTATACATCCCACAGAGCAAAATGTATACAACATTTCTTAAAACACTGGATTGGAAACTACAGTATGTCACATGTGACTGAATTCAAAAGACTC
>JAHKKF010385119.1:0-27816 GCA_019740295.1 Labeo calbasu | reverse complement strand
TAAGTCTTTACTGCTTTCCTAGTGATAATAAAAGGAGAAAAGTATGGGAAGATGCCTGCGAATGAATAAAACTTCCTAAAGACCCGCGTCTTTGTTCTCTCCACTTTAGTCCTGAATCCTTTGAGGCTTTTAGTAGACCACAGCTACAGAAAGAGCTTACAAACGGCAGAGACAAGAAACGCTAAATGCCATCCTGGCAGGATGTAAACATGTCAACTCCTGTCATGACGCCACAGCCACTGAAGGAGTTTTTTAAGTGTGGATTTCACTCAATATCTGAGGCATTTAGACTCCTTGTGAGGAAAAAAAATCAATGGTATGGCATTTGCTTTAAGCCTATGCTTGTATCCATCACCTTATATAAGCTATTTCAATAGCTGTGGTCATCATATCAGTATTTTATTTTCTGAACTAGCTATTCAGAGTTGTGTTGCGGTAAAAATAGCAACAGGTAGTGCCAGTAGCTCACCGAGTGCAACCATTTCAAGTCATTAAATAATGACTTTTTTAAAAAATAACGTAAATCTTTCATGATAAACGTTATACAAAACCTGTGGAAGAAAATAGAAGAAAAATGCAACGACATGAAGGTAAGTAAATGATGTAGATTTTCTGGGTGAACTATAAAACAATCACTGTACCTTTCCACATCATCTACACATCAAATGCAAAAGCATGTCTGACTTTGCGGATCTATGCATCTTTTTTGCACAGTACAAAGTCTCAGACTGCATGTGACCAGATTAGCGAGAGTGCGAAGTGACGTACAGCCGGTGTTAAGTAGTCCAGATCATGCTCGGTAGGGAGGAGGACTCGCTCCTGGGGACATGCCGAACCTTGCCGTAGCTGCCATAGCCGCTCTGCTATTATTAACTCCCAACATGCATCTGGGCAAATATTCATGGAGATCAATGTCATCACAAAGACATAGCAGGCGAGAGAACATGCCAGGAATGATTCATCCTTAGCTTGGGAAATGGTGCCAATGTTTAAGCCCTGTTAGTCCATGCTAGCTCACAAACAGCCTGGACAGACTATGAGCAACCTCTCTCCAGACATTCATCTGCTGTTAGGCATGATATCCAGTCGTAATTATTACGCGACACTTACAGACACACAGTTTTTGAGACCTTTTAGAACCGAATCAAATATTTTAGCCTCATATCACATGGCACTGCTTCAATGCATTGCAAGTCTATAGGTTTTTTCCTCCACGTGAAAATCATCCAGTCTCAATCATTCATGTCTGTAGCACAAACAATTGCCTTAAAGTAAGCTGCCTTAGCAAACACCACCACCAAGGTCTCCTATGGCTCCCATGGTCATTATATTTTAATGTTAAAAAAGCAACTATGGGTTCTGAAAACATAATTTTAGAGGTCGGAGCATTTTGAAGTAAGTATTCTGTTTTATATTTCCCTCACTGGAAACTGCTCGCAAGATGTCAACACGGTTTTTTGGAAATTTTCCCAAAGAGCCTTTGGGACCAATTGCGGCATGATTTAAAATTCAACTTAATCAAATGTATTTATTTTTTTCCATTTGCTAGAGCTTTGAGATGGAGCTAAGATAAACCACAGGGGCGCTTGCTAAAAGTCTGCGCACCAAACACATTCCAGACCTTTATTTGTTAATTTTTGATCTGTCAAATAGGTTTTGAAGTCAGTCAAAATCAGAAAGAAAAAAAAAATGTTTTGTTCAGTTGGGGGTAAAAAATGCTCTAAAGCCCAACAATACAACTTGTGCTGCATACTAAGCTGGACCTTTCGAGTCCAGCCTATGGTGTTTTTTTTTTTTTTTTATGCTTCTTACCAGGGTTATTCCAAATTCTGAATTGAAGAATTGGCACTGCTTGACTTCATGAATTGTATATGAATTCAACTGACCAAACCCCAGGAATTTGACCTGAAATTTAATACTTTCATTCAGCAAGACACATTAAACCAATCAAAAGCAGCAATAAAAACTTTTATATTAAAAAAAAAAGTAAAGATCTGAAATTAAATACGAGATTTTTAAAAAATATTTTTATTCAGCAAAGACACATTAAACCAATCAAAAGCAGCAGTAAAACCTTTTCCATATATATATATTAGGGCTGTCAAATGATTAATCGTGATTAATCGCATACAAAACAAAAGAGTTTGCCTAATATATGTGTGTACTTTGTGTAATTATGTATATATAAATATAAAACGCATTATGTATAAATATTATGTATATATAAATGCAAACACATTCAAGTATATATTTAAGAAATATTTACGTGCATTTTTTTTTATATATGTATAACTAATAATGTATAATTTTTATATAATTTATATTATATATAAATAAAAATATTTTGTATATAAATAACATATTTCTCCTCAATATATACATTAATTTGTGTGTATTTATATATACATAATAAATACACACAGTACACACACATATATTAGTAATATTTCACAACATTACTGTTTTTACTATATTTCAACTTTTGAATGGTAGCGTAAATGCCAAATAAATAAATAAATAAATAAACTTAAATAAATAAATAATGCATTTAAGTGTTCTTCCACACTGTACATAAACTAGACTGTAAAATCGAATAAAAAATTAAAACCAAACTTTGTGCTTAGAGTTAGAAATACTGTTGAATATATATGAAATTCAAATATCTATTCAAATATTTATTTCAACTTTCTTCCAATACATGCAATATCAGTTCTGCATTCTCTGGCTTTCTCAATTCAAATTGAATTCAAACTTAAAAAATGAATTTGAATTTAATTACAGTGGATGCTCAGCCCAGGTCTGCTCGCCATATGCTTTTTGGTAATGGTTGTTTTTATAGATTCATGCTTATTTTTGACAGACATACCTCCACAATCTTAAACCACTAAGAGCCCTGCATATCAGATCCGTGCTGTAAGAAAAGATTCCGACTGACCGCCGCATAATCTGTTCCTTTTCTCTTAACCATCTTTTTCAACTGTTGTATCATTACTCTTATCCTTCGTATTGTCTAGCCTTTCAGCGGATACTTGTAAGTGGCTAACAGCTCTTTTGGAAAGGTGTGAAAATTGTACTGCAAATTGAACCATCAAACATCACAGCAAAGAAGAAAACTCGATGAAAAGAAAAGCCTATGCCTGATAACCCTTTGAAAACATCGTCTATCACATTACGAGGAAAAGTTTCCTTTCAGAATCCATTGGCTTATGCAGTTACGGTTCACTCTCCAAAGGTTGAGCTCAGGTTCAACGGATGATTCTACCGAGGCCCGTCGCGGCCTCCTTTACGCCCCTATTGATCCATAAGAAAGAGGAAGTAGACTCATCAAAGCATCAGGAATCCTTTTGAAGGTCTGTTGATCAGTTTCTGCTTAACCTCTACTACACCAGACAGCACTCAAAAAAGATAAAAGAAGATCCTGATCATTTCTCTCTCGCCCTGGAAGAAGCAGCAGCTAATATTCTTTATAGCTTTTTGGTAAGGAATTTAGCTAATATTGTTACAAACGACACTGAACCACAGACAATGAACGAAGACTAGATAACAGTTCAACAGACAGGTATGTAAAAATGAGAGAATTATCAGTTAGAGGTGCATGTGTTAACATCCAATTTACAAACTAATGGCTCTTAAAATGGTTTTTCAGTGAAATTAAACATTCAGCACAAACAGTATAGTTCAAATAATGAACAAATGACTCATTAGGGAATCAAAAACACAACAGGACCACCAGCATTGTCTGATTCACAAACAAATGACTCTTATGAGTAAATCCTTTGTTCAAAAAAACCTCTGGAATTACAAAATGGGCAATAGGTAAGCACAACGAAATATCTAAACATATGCAGCCAAATATTACAATATTAAACTATTATTATTGCATTATAATCCTCTGATTGAAAACCCGATTGGCCTGCGGATGGGTTTTATGCCATTTCGGCATTGATATTGTGTAGATTTATTTTATGTCAAGACTCGCACGATAGCTAGACATGAATGAAAATAAGTCGACGTTTCTGTGCAACAGAGGAGGTTTACACAGAGCTCCAAGGCAGCCTGTGACTAAAAAGGCAATTGAATATTTCAGGAAGTTAAATATGTCAGACAGCAGACAGTTCATCATTTTGTCTGTGCTGGGGTGTTTCTGGGATATGAAGATATATCTATGAGCCATAATGCTCAAACAAACGGATGTTAAATATAGAATTGTAAATGACTGCGCGGAGAAAAACAGCTCTTTAAATAATTTATTGATATATTTCGAGCTCCTCATTCCCACAGACAGAACGAATCCCGTTTCCTTCCAGATTTAGAGGAGGAGACAAAAGATGATGGTTACTAATGCCTGTGCCATTTTTGGGTTTTACTGCATAATAAAAATTGCCTTGTGATGTTTGACAAAAATGTCTTGTTAACAAGTAACTGGCTTTAAATTAAGCAAAGCATATCATTTATTTAATTGAACTATTTTGGGGTTTTAATGCAACATAAATATTATCTTGTGATGTTAGACAAAAAATGTTTTGCACTTTATATTTAAATGAGAACTCACTTACTAATAAAGCTAGCACACACACATATACATATATATGATAGCTTTATATGTAATGTATAAAAGTACATATGTGACCTTGGACCACAAAACCAGTCTCAAGCAGCGCGGGTATATTTGTAGCAATAGCCAAAAATAGACTGTTTGGGTCAAAGTTATCGATTTTTCTTTTATGCCAAAAATCATTAGGATTTTAAGTAAAGATTATGTTCCATGAAGATATTTTGTACATTTCCTACTGTAAATATATAGAAACTTAATTTTTGATTAGTAATATGCATTGCTAGGAACTTCATTTGGACAACTTTAAAGACGATTTTCTCAGTATTTAGATTTTTTGCACACTCAGATTTTCAAATAGTAGTATCTCGACCAAAAAAAAAAAAAATCTATATATAAATATATCTATATATAAATCTCAGTTTAAAAAAAAAATTACCCTTATGACGGTTTGATTACATTATACTATATTAAACTGCATTATATATTATATAATATATAGTATTATAATATATTACAATTACCTATTTCAATTTTATATATATATATATAGTATAAGCTTAAAATTTGTAGATATAATTACACATTATTATTTGTGTATTTATTTATATATACTATATTATATTATTATAATTTCAAATATACATTTCATTTTGTTAATAGACTTGGAAATTATTTGTTTATTTATATATACTACACTAAAATACAATTTTATCACAATTTTGTGTGTGTGTGTGTGTGTGTATATATATATATATATATATATATACATAGCACACACATATGTATAAAATGTACATTTTATTATTTGTTTAATTATATTATATTTTAGATTATACTGTATGTTAACATTACATTACAATTTCCTTTTTCAATTTTATAAAATAATTTAATATTTTTAATATAATGTTTATTAATATAATTAATTACTATAATTTTAATCTTTAATTTAATTAATACAATTAATGCAATTAATATAACTTTAATACATACATATAGTATATATACATCTATATACAGTATATATATATATTTTTTTTAATAGACTACTTGGCAGTTGTCATATCATCTATTTAACTGAATTCACATTTTAAATCGGCTGACAGCCAATTTTTAAGAAAGCTGAGTCTGAATGAGCTATGAGGGCTTTTTGGAGGTAATTCAGGTCAGTTCCGTGGGCGAGTGTCTCTAGACAGCTGTAGGTACAGTCTGTTCAGCTCAAAGATCTTAATATCGTGCTGCTCTGCTTCACTAACCACTGCGTCTCAGTTCCACACCAGAGCACACCGCAGGTATGTCCACTTTATATATGAATTTCCACCTGCAGTGAAGGAAGAGGAAGAATGAGTTGAACTTCTGTGCTCTGTCTGTGTCCAACTTCGGTAATGAATCCAGACTCCCCACAGCTACCCGAGCAATTCTTAATAGGCGACCGGGGGGCTGCACACGGAGGCCGAGCGGAGCTAGGTGGGAATTACGCGGGATCACACCCTCCGGAGACAGACGCAGCCCCCCTCCTCGTTCTGCAGTCTCTCCCTGCATAGTTCGGCCTCAATTACAGCCATCTACACCGACAGGACACCTGCTGGCCTGTCATTTGACTGCCTACATTTAGAACAGACGATCATAAGGTGCTGTCTCCGTTTGTGGAGAGGTAAAACTTCTTAAGGATGGCATATATGTCAATCACAGACCCCTGGATTAATGTTAACTCACAATTTCCGAGCCATGACGCTGCAAAACACTGTTTCCAAACAGGTTTCTCGAACGCCCCAACTCTAATCATTGGTTAAGCCAATGTTGCAGTGTCAGACTCACGATTCTCTAACAACTTTGTTTACACAATTGCAGCAAAACCAACTGGATTTCAGTTAAGAAGATAAAGGAGGTACTGAGAAAACAAGCACAAGCCGCCTGCCTGTCAGCACCGCCCATTGCTGTCTCTCCACCAGCAGATAATATGGACAAATACAAACATGTACTAGAGTCTGTCTTTTTCTGGAATTGTGATGTTTATATTCACCTCAGAGAAATCGAATGAAAAGAAACACATTTGGACGCACAGTAAATCTACAGACTTATGCAATCGTAACAGCAGTCTGCATGACATCAGACATCTGACATTTTTAACATCTTGAAATATTCAATTGCTGTTGTAGTCACAGGGTGTCTTGGAGCTCTGTGTAAACCTCTTTTACAGCATAGAACTGTCGACTTATTCTTGTGAAGTGAAAGTGAGCAGTGAAAATGAAGACTTGACAAATAAATATATAAAATATGAATCCCTATATAGGATTTCTTTCATGTCTAAAAAGGTCACAGTCAAAATCACCTTTAAAGTAGTAATTATACTAACAGTTCATTTTAAAACAATAATATATTAATTGGTTAAAAAAATATGGGAGAAATAATTTTGTGCTTTATACACTTACATTTCCAAACCAATCATAAAATAAAGTTTACGGTATAACGCGGAATGTCACGGAATTTTCCAAATTTGGTATAAATAAATCAAAAGCAGCTCAGAACACTTAAATCAAAAAGCGACTAGTGTGAATATTAAGCAGCAAAAATACAATTTCAATATGAATCCTGCATGCTCTGTGTCTCACTGTGTGAATGAATGGCGCAAACACACAGTTTTTGTTTCTACACACATACTGAAGCGCATGCTTGCTGTGTTTTCAGCCTCTTCTGCGTTAATACATGAGCAGATGAACTGCTCTGAGAGTCACTTTATGAGCATTTTATTGTTTCTTATGAGAAAAAAATATCGTCACATCAAACACAAACAGAAACTCAAAGATCTTCACAGCAACCAGTCAAAATAAAAATTTTGTTTAACTTAAAGAAATTATGGCAAATACTACTACTAATAAAATTATTAAAACGTTACTTTTTAAGGAATATTTACACATTGGTGTATTTGTAGCAATAGCCAACAGCACATTGTATGGGTCAAAATTATTGATTTTTCTTTTATGTCAAAAATCATTAGGATCATTAGTAAAGATCATGTTCCATGAAGATATTTTGCAAATTTCCTATCATAAATATATCAAAACATAATTTTTGATTAGTAATATGCATTGCTAAGAACTTCATTTGGACAACTGTAAAGGCAATTTTCTCAGTATTTTGATTTTTTGCACCCTCAGATTCCAGATTTTCAAATAGCTGTATCTCGGCCAAGTATTGTTGTATCCTAACAAACCAATGGAACAAAATCAATGGAAAGCTTATTTATTCAGCTTTCAGATGGTGTATAAATCTCAATTTCAAAAAACTGACCCTTATGACTGGTTTCGTGTTCCAGGGTCACAAATAATAATGTTTTTTTTTTTTTTTTTATAAAACCAATAAATTAGAGATACTTTTGATTATTCAATTTTAATAAAACCATTAATATGGAATCCAGAAAATTAATGGAAAACAGAATTTGGTAAAAAATAAAACAGAATTTAAGGGAAAAGACCAAAACATTTCATAGGGCCCTAAAAATTTAATTTTTAACTTTATTAAATTGCTGTTAAATTGTGTACTTTTCATGATTTCAATTAATTAGACATGCGTTTTGATTTTTTTTTTTTAATTTGACAATTAAAACAGAGTCTAGAAAAAGCGGAATCCAAAAAAAATGAACAGAGAAAATAAAAAAAAATTTAAATTAAAAAATAAATAAATAAATAAAATGGATTTCGTGGGGCCCTAATTATAGTAGTAGTAGTAGTAGTTGAGGTAGTTATAAAAATAAAGACAATATTAATGCTTTTCATATACAGTACTTCAAAAGCATTTTTAAAGAAATGTATACTTCAAGTAACGACACATTTAAACAATTTAATGTGTTAAAATGTTTTTATTAATGCTAATAAAAGCTGTTCTTTTGTGCATTTTCTGAAAAAAAAGTTTCAGAGTTTCCACATAAATATTAAGCAGTACAACTCATATAAAAATTTATATTGGAAATATTTCCTGAGCACCAGCATATTAAAAAGTGACACTGGAGTAATGATGCTGAAAATTTAGCTCTGCCATTTAAAAAAAAATGTAATTACATTTCACAAAGTGTTCACTATATTTTTGTTCAAATATATGCAGTCTTGGTGAGCATAATAAATGTTACAGACCCTAAACTCTTGAACGTAGTGTACTTTTTAAATTGTAATATTAGACATAATAACAAATCTGTATTATGTGATCATAATTATAAAGTTATATGACTACCACATTATAGGACACTTAATAGACTGGTTTGAAACTTTGCAATAATATCGGAACTTGATTACAATTTAAACGCTTTTAAAAACTTATTAGTACACAGTGCATATTGCCCATTGCCCTGCGTGTTTAATTTCCGGGCATTGAATAACTGTGTATAACTGTAAGTTAATGAGCAGGATATAGTGGAGTGATTTCTGCTGGAGCTCTCTGCCATATCAGGCCGTCTCACAGGATGTGTGCTGTCTGAGTCATCCAATGAATCAGCACAGGTAGCTGTGTGTCTACACTGCAGGAGCTGTTTCATTAGTGCTGGCCATCATACCACTTACTTTCTCTCTGCTTTTTTTCTCTCCCCCCACAGTATCTCAGTAGTCACCATATGGACCACATAAAACCCAGAGACATGAAAACACTACCATATTAACTCCTTTGTACACCACAGCGTCAACACACACACTGACTAACCCACCTCACGCCGAATGCCCTTCCAAAATCACCCGCAAAAATGGTAACGCAATAAAAATAAACAAGTTTATGGAAGCGGAAGGTGATTAAAAACAATCCCTGAGAGAGACTATGAGTTAATTACATACGTATTCAGCCTTGGGCTTAAAAAATACGTCCCCTTCACCTTCATCTGTAGAGGCTAATGTAAGCGCTCTGTGCTAGTTAATGCAGACCGTCAGCTGATATCTTTATATGAGCTGATAGTGGTGAAGTAGGCAGGATTGATATGGCAGTCAGAGAGCAGGGAGAGGTGTCTAATCAGTTTTGTGGCAGCTCCTGATCAATAGACGGCAGCGCTTGTTTGCAATGAGGAATGAGGCCGAGCATAATGGAGACAGTACGAAAGGATTAGCTTTCTGACAAAGTGCCACACATGCAAAGTATAGGGAAAAATTATTCTGGGCCATTTTTTAGCATGGTAGTATGGTAACATACAGTGGTTCTCACTTATTTCGTTCCACAACCTAGATTTTACATGTCGTGCATACGTTTACGTAGCGTGAGAATATGCTAGTTTCACAAGAACCAAGTTTTGTTTACAGCAAAGGAAAACCAGTCTCCCCCTGGCTTATTTTAAAATCCTTTGACATTTTTCTTTACAAATCCTCGTTTTGTACTTCTAATTTGCGATCGGTGTTTTGTTTTGCTCTCTCCTCAGTGTTTCTGTGTGTGTCGCTCCTAACTGCTATGCCTATAAGTTTTAAATATGGATATTTTTCTCAAACAAATGCATTGCTTCACTTCAGAAGGCCTTTATTAACCTCCCGGAGCCGTAAGGAGTACTTTTTATGATTGATGGATGCACTTTTTGGGCCAACACCCATTTATCGCCATTATAAAGCTTGGAAGAGCCAGGGCATTTTTTTTATATATAATTCCAACTGTATTTGTCTGAAAAAAGGAAGTCTGACTGGCTTAAGGGTGAGTAATTCATTTGGTAATTTTCATTTTTGGGTAAACTATCCATTTAATGCTACATGAAAGTATTAAAGGTATAGGTCACCCAAAAATGAAAATTACTATATGATTTACTCACACTCAAGCAATTGTAGATGTATATGACTTTCTTCTTTCAAATGATTACAAACAGAGTTCTATTTAAAATGTCCTAGCTTTTTCAAGCTTTATAATGGCAGTGAATGGCTGTTGAGATTTTGAAGCAAAATAAAGTGAATCCTTTCATCATAAAAAGTACTCCACATGGATCCGGGGAGTTAATAAAGGCTTTCTGAAGCGAATTGATGCGTTTTTGTAAGAAAAATATCCATATTTAAAACTTTATAAGCCATTGTCTCTAGCTCCTGTTAACTGTTGTACGTGCGTTCACTAGAAAGTGCCATTCCAGCGGATGACAAAGGACATAGGTGAACATGGTGCAAATGCAAGACTGGCAAACATGGAAGCGCAGAGGAGAGAGCAAAAGGGTCATTCCACAAAATCTGTGCCTTTTCAACTTGGAAAAGAAAAAAATAAAATAAATGTAATCAATATTTTTTAAATATCCATGAAATGAAGACACCTTAAAATGACAAAAAAATTGTATTTTGCCATCTCAGGCTATGTAATTTATTATTTTATTTTTCTACCTCATGTTTTGGTATTTTTGTCAACCCTGTTACCGACACAAGCATTACTAGATACTATAGTTTAATTAGACCTCTCATGCCATGAATGATATAGGCATTAGCTCAATAAAATACTGAGGGTGACCTTTAAAATGTTTGAATTTAACACAGACAATCTTTAAACACAGAGTCAAAGCTAATCAATGTCATCCCTGTTACCCACATGTCAAAACCTGTTACTCTAAAAAGTAACAGTAACAGGTTTGACAATTTCAGATTTGCTAATTGCTAGCTAATAGTCAAGTTCACAAAAGCACATAATGTACATTTTGAAAGGATTTTCCTTGTAGATATTGATTATATTAAATGTAAGAAATAACTGTTTAACAGGATTGACATTGCATGATGGCCCACCCTCAGTCAAGCCTCATAAATCATCAAAAACAAAACGTTATAGAGGAGAAACATGCTTATGTTTTAAGTGTTGGGATCCTGGTTGAAAGATGATGTAACCTCCTAAAAATGATGTCACTTGAATGTACATTATTTTACAAGGGTTTTTTGATGAGGGTAACAGGGCTGACATGAATTCAGCGGACACCAGTAAAATAATTAATATTTTATAGAAAAAAATGCAAACTTATGCCAAAAACAATGTTTAAAAAAGAGACCATATTTAGAACAACATGCAAATATGATTTTTTAAATCATTTCGCCTTATTTTGCAAAGTCCTACTGAAAAAGAAATATCATAGTAAGGGACAGGCCAAAAATCTTACCCTTGCCAGGATAAATGCTTTTTAAATGATTTAAAATAATACTTAATTGACTTTTTGATGAATTATATTAATGAAAGCATACATAGTGTGGTTTTTTTAAATTGCATATTTATTTGTTGCTATATCAAATCTATGTTTAATTATTTCTTAAGGACACAAAAGCCAACGATTTCATGTAATGACCCAAAACAAAACACCAGTCATGAATTAGATGTACAAAACGAGGATTTATAAAGTAAAAATGTCAGAGGATTTTGATACAAGCCAAGAGAAACTTGGTTCTCGTGAGACTAGCATATTCTCACCGGAGCTTACGCTATGTCCACATCCTACGTCATCCGTTGGAAAGCCACTTTCGATATGTGCAAGAGATAAGCTTTAAATATGGATATTTTTCTTACACAAACGCATCGTTTTACTTCAAAAAGCCTTTATTAACCCCCCAGAGCTGTGTGGAGTAGTTTTTATGATGCATGGATGCACTTTTTTGGGCTTCAAATCTCAATACCCATTCACTGCCATTATATAGCTTGGAAGAACCAGAACATTTTTTAATATAACTCCAAATGTATTCGCCTGAAAGAATAAAGTGATATACACTTAGGATGGCTTGAGGGTGAATAAATCATGGTGTAATTTTCATTTTTGGGTGAACTATCCCTTTAATACTAAATTAAAGTATTAAAGTCTTTACAGAAAAATAAAATCCACAGCATGGACAGGTCATGTGACGCACGCATACCTGACTGCCGAGAGCAAGAAATGGTCAAAATTCAGGAGACCAATCATTCATATACATCACAATCCACTTACGCCTCCTCTCACTTCCATTTTCTGTCTTGTCTCTCATTATAAACATAAATTAAACAAAACACCAATGTTACAAGACACTACTACAGAACACTAATTTGCTGCCAATTATTAACTGCATACGAATGCTCATTTCTACAAAATCTAGATTATGAGGAAACATTTCTCCGACTCCAAACCGTTTATCAGAGGGGAGGTGTCCCACAATAGTTAATGACTGCACTTGACTGAACAAAGGGAATCCTTCACGCTTTCTCAGCTGTCAAGGACAAACAAAAGACAAGCCGTGGGGGACGAAGAGACAAAAAGCATCTGTTGTTGTCATGCTTGCACGCTCAAGGTAGTAGAGGACCCCACGGCACGCAAATCACCACGGCCCGAGTCCGCGAAACACCTGACAGACTTGCTTTTCCGCTGATTTATTATTTCACGAGTCAGGATTCACACCAGCCACGGACAGATGGGTCCACTCAAAGGCTAATGCAATTACCTGCCTTGCTGGGACTGATGCTGATGGATTTTTACGTCGTGCTATGCATTTATCTTTCCGATGGGTCATTTAACCATCTAATTGACTCTTTAAGAGTTTTCAGTGTTTGTCTATGACTATATTTGAAGGCTGAAGGGTTTGTTGGATTATATCATTCCATCGATCAAGCTTGTAAGGTATTTCATTAATTTAAGCAGGAGAAACAAAGCATTCTACCCCCCCAAAAAACTCAACAAGATGACCTAAGACATTTAGGGTGGTCAGCTAACTGTCATGAAACGCTTGCCTGACTTTGCGGCTTTCAATGCTGATGCTGTTAATATGCCAATCAGCTTGCCTGAGAGCGCAGAGAGAGCCAATCAATCAAGCTGATTGGTAGTGTCACAAACCGCCCGCAATCAGCAGCGAGTCTAGACCTGTTACTGTAACTTAATCGACAAAGTCTTTAGTTAACATTACCATAAGCCTTGTGTCTTTGTGGGGTAAAACAACCCTGCAAAGCGAAGCATGACTGGGGTGGATTTTAACAGCTCTAAGAGCCCATTAGCGAAGAGGGAATCTATACTTGGATAGGCCTATATACTGCTCAGTGCAGTATATACTCACAAAAAAAATGGCGAAGCCAAGTGTTTGCCATTTCAAAAGGAGAGTAAAATGTCCTTATTTATGTGTCTCCTTCTCAGGGCCGTCCCAGGAGACAGCAGGATTGCTTTGGCCCAAATAGTAGACTCGGGAGAACAGACGGATCCATCTCATGCACACACACCTATGAAACACAAAACAATAAATCTGTTTGAATATGCCACACACACAACCACTCCATACAATCAGCAATGGAACTATGTAGAAAAAGAAGAAAACAAAGGTTTATCTGAATGTAAAAGGAAATATCTCAGCAGGCCAGCTGTTGCATTGTCATCGCCTCTCAGTTTACCCATTCAGGACGGAGGCGGAAATGGAGCCATATAGACTACATACAACATCTTATGAATAAAACATGCAATGGCATGTGTGCTTGTGATTATTTGTAGCGGTGTATGAGGTCATTCCTTCCCATGTTACGTGTAGGTGCAATGCAGAGAGAAGATAACAAGTGTTTAAACATAACAGAAACCTTGAGCCTTGCTGTCCATATAGATAGTTGGCTGCTAATATAAAATTCTAAGATGGAACCTGACAAGAGACCAATTTAAATGCCCTACATAGTGAATCACGAAAACAAAAATCAACATTGCTTTCACTTCAATCAATTTGGATTTTCAGAGGTCCCAACTAAAGAAAAAAAAAAGTTTAGATCAAACTAAACAGATCAGCCTGCAAAACTGACAGAGCAAACAGGACAATGTTTTTTCATTGCTGCACTAACCATCACAACAGGAAAGAGCAACAGGAAAAATAAATGATCTACGCACACACCCAAAACAAGAACAGTGAGTTCAGATGGCATGCTTGTTTTAAATCAGCAGCGTGGGAACGTTTCAGATTTTTATAACTGTGAGTTTATATTGCAATTCTGAGGAAAAAAAGTCAGAATTGTAAGATAAAAAGTCACAATGACCTTTTTTTTTAATTCAGCGGTGGAAACAGGCTTCTATAGGTTTTAGAGATGCACTGGTCATCCGGCTATGAATTGAAACCAGTTTTTAGTTTAGTTTTGGCTGATCTCTATATCTCTATTTCAGAACCGAACTGCAATCATTTCCCAAAATTGAATTTTTATGAAGTCTGTAAAGAGAAAATACTGTACCAGGCAGATCTAGCTACTGTTTGCGATGCTTGAAATATAGGAAGACAACTATGTGGGGGTTATGAGAGGAACTGACCGTCGTCAGAAATGTTTCATGGTATTTTCTTTTTCTCTTACCTCCATATAATGCACCAACCAAAAACAAGAACAGCGAATCCAGATGGCACGCTTGTTTTAAATCAGCAGTGTGAAAAAGTTTCAAGCTTTTATAAAAGCCCATTTCCGCCACACAATTGTGAGTTTATATCTGACTTTTTTTTCTCAGAATTGCGTAATACAAAGTTAGAATTGTGAGATATAAACTCACAATTCTCAGAAATGTCAGTATTGCACGATATAAACTTGCAAATCAGAGAAATAAACTTGCAATTCTGAGACATAAAGTTAGAATTGAGAGATATAAACTCACAATTCTGACTTTTTCCCTCAGAATTGCGAGTTTAAATCTCGCAATTGTGACTTTTTTCTTTACAACACACTTTATAACACAATTACGACTTAAGTCAGAATTGTGACATATAAACCTCAGTCTTTTTTCCCAGTCAAAATCAGACTTTTTAACTCGCAATTGTGAGTTTATATCTCACATTTATGAGAAAAGAAAAATTCAGAATTGTGAGATATAAACTTGCAATGAGTCATAAAGTTAGAATTGTGAGACATAAACTTGCGTTTCTCAGAAATTACATTAGAACTGCGAGACATAAACTCGCAAATCTGAGAAATAAACTTGTAATTCTGAGAAATAAAGTCAGAATTGCGTGAAAAGGTCAGAATAAACTTACATAGACATAAACTCACAATTTTTTTCTCAGAATTGCGAGTTTATATCTCGCAACTCGCGAGTTTATATCTTACACAACTGCAAGTTAAGTCAAAATTGTGAGATATAAACAGAGATATGAATGTAATTCAGTCTTTTTCAGATAAATCAGTCTTTTTTTCCCCCTCAAAATTGGACATTATAACTTGAATAACAGAATTTTTTCTCGCAAATGTGAGTTTATATCTCGCAATTCAGACTTTTTATCTCACAATTGTGAGTTTATATCTCACATTTCTGAGAAATAAATTCAGAATTGTGAGAAAAAACTAAGTCAGAATTGTGAGATATAAACTCACAATTGTGAGATAAAAAGTCTGAATTGCGAGATATAAACTCACATTTGCGAGAAAAAATTCTGACTCTCGCAGTTGAGTTTATATCGCAATTCTGAGGAATTTTTTTTTTACTATTTTGAGATATCTTTTTTTTTTTTTTTTAATTATTTTTATTCTGTGGTGGAAACAGGCTCCTACAAGTTTTAGAGATGCACTGGTCGACCTGCTATAAATCGGTATAAAACTGGTTTTTAGTTTTATTTTGTCCGACCTCCAGAATTAGACACAAATTGCATTGCAATCATTTCCCAAAATGTAATTTGTCTGGAATTCCTATGAAGTCTGTAAAGAGAAAATACTATACCCGGTAGATCAAGCTACTGTTTGCGACATTTGAAATATAGGAAGACAAATATATGGGGGTTTATATAATTTTCTGAGATGAACTGACCATATTCAGAAATGTTTCATGGCATTATTTTGTTCTCTTTCCTCCATATAATGCATATTATTAGCAGTGTAATATAGCACCGCCTGCTGTTAGAGAATAAATTTGCATTTTCATTCAGGTCCGTCAGCTGTTTTGGTTGTGTGAAGGTGTCTTATGTAGCATAATTTCACAGATCTAAAATCAGACCATTCTGTTTTTGCTTTTTGCTGTTTTACTATACAACCTAATTCAAATTTTAAAAAAACTGTCCATTCTACATGCATGTAGCAATACTGTGTTCAAAATAAATAAAAAAAATACATTTCCTGTTGTACCGAACTTGTTTCGAACCATGAACCCAAAGCCGATTTACGTACCAAAATGTGGCTTCTGTGTACTGTTACAGCCCTAGATTTTTTCCCCAGCAGGCTTATCATGTTTTCAAAGAAAGATATGACTATGCAATTTTTTGCATGAAGCATTTAAGCATGATTTGAGGAAAAGAACCACATTTTATGATGCATTTGTTGTCAGAATTTATCCTTGATTTGAAATGTTACTTGAGCAACAAATCTGGCCTTTCCTTATTCAAAATCTGTGCTAGCATGACCGGTAAAAAGCTGCTTGGGGACTGTACCAATATGGCCATTGAGTCAACTAAATTGCCTTAAAGTGATGTGAACTGCTTTTAATAACCACAACTGAGATCTAGATTAAGGCATAAAATGACAGTAAACTAAAAGCTCTCTATGTACATCAGAGCGTCCTGACTGTGACGGCAAGGCTGCTAATGAGCTTGTCAGCTTTACACATTTGCCGTACATGAAAGCTCTACTTGCTGGATGCTGCAGAGAAAGGAGAGTTTCTCTCTCTATTCAACACCAAAGCGCAGCTCCCATTGATCTAGCACTCAGCCCACCGCTGCTATAAGAGGACGTGAACTGTGCCTGTGGCCGCTGTCCCATCACCCTGGCTGTCCGTCTCCCGTGATGGGCCTTTTAGACACATCAATATTTAACCAGCCTCTTTCATTGACTCAGCAATTGTGCCTTAATTAATACGTGGTTGATTACCATCAGACATCAGCAGCTATTCTGAGCGCCGATTTCTCAAAATAAATGATTTTTCTTGGCGTGAATGTATGTGTAGGAATATTAGGAATTAATCTGTTTGGTTGGGAGGGGGGAGAAAAATGAGTCATAAAAGTGATTTTTTACATGATGAATGAGTCAGCGAGTGCTCACTTTTTAACGCAGCATTACAAATATGGAGCATGTGCATATTTCCCCTGAGCTAATGCATATTTACAAGGGGGGGGAAAGTGTGGAACAAAATAGGAATATTTTTAGCAATATACAGTGTCACAATCACTTGAAATGTCAAGATAGTTTCTAAACAGTAGGTAGTGAGACAGACGAGACTGAATAATAGTGTTGAATAGTGTGAAAGAATCCGTCACACACACACACGCATACGCTGAACCATCGTGCCCAGCCAATCAAAGCCACTGATTCTGCTTTTCAACACAGAGGCCAGCCTCTGGAGGCAAAGTCCTTCTAGATGGGCAGTTTGACACATCAATCAAACGGCAACTGTGGCCTCAATGTGCCTGTGATGTTTCCTCCGTAGAGCTCAAGGGAGAAAAAAAAAACTGCAGTGGTGTCACTTTGCTCAGGATGTTAAAGATTTTTTTTCACATTACGATGTTTGCCAGCATCCTTCTGGGCGAAGCTGCAGGATTCGTGTTCGTCCACAGTCAAGCATAAAGATGCTGCATTCTGTGAAACGGTCCGCCTTTCAGAGGACAAATTTTGATGTATGTGTAAAACCTTTTAGATGATTCTGCGAAAAAAAAAGAGCAGGGTGCGATAAACATGCCACTGAGCTCTTACACAGCTGCTAACAAACAGTAAAAACAGAACATGGAGCTAAATGAGAGATCCTTTTTTTCCCCAAACTCCATTTGTAAAAAATATGATATTATAATGAGGGGGAGGGGTCATTTGTATTAAACACTTGCTGCCTAATGGACCTATTTCGCAAGACTGTGATGACGCGTTTCAACGGTCATCACACTATACTTTGTATTATATCACCTTTTCATCTTATCGTTACAAAAAATGAGTTAACGCTAACGCAGGGGTGTTTCTAATGCCGTGTCTATGGGAGGGACAGTACATTTGACATTGTTTTCTCTTCTGATTGCTAATATCAGTCTCTCTCAATTTTTTTCCTTTGAGTGAAAGTCATGAAAACTCGTGGAGTTTTCTTTTGATATTTGAGCAAATGGGAATGCAAAAAATATATTTGTTATACTCTCCCATTCACTGCTCTTGGATTATACCCAACTATGACGACTTCCGCTATGAGAAACCGGGAAATGTGAGAAAGGTCCATAGACTTTTTCAGCTGCCATGGGTGTGGAAGTATTTTTTTCCCCATTCATTTTCCCATATAGGTTTTTAAAATGTCTGCATTAAAGCATTATAAGCCATGAACCAAATCAACCAGCTACAAGGTGACTCAACATTACAAAAAGTCCTCGAATCTGATTGGCTGAGAGGACTGCAATATTCTTTTGACATCAGAACTCCAACCATTTGTATCACGCTGCTTCCAGTATTTCTCACAATGAGTATTATGGCGGATGCCTGAATCCTTTATAATTTTATAAACAATAATGTATTTGTTCGGCCATAGGTATTACAGCTTTGCTGATATACAAAACCTGTCATTAGCATCAATTTTTGGAAATTGAGATGTATACATCACCTGATATAAAGCTGAATAAATAAGCTTTCCATTGATGTATGGTTTGTTAGGACAGGACAATATTTGGCCTAGATACAACTATTTGAAAATCTGGAATCTGAGGATGCAAAAAAAAAAAAAAAAAAAAAATTAAATATTGAGAAAATCGCCTTTTAAAGTTTTCCAAATGAAGTTCTTAGCAATGCATATTACTAATCAAAAATTAAGTTTTGATATATTTACATTAGGAAATTTACAAAATATCTTCATGTAACATGATCTTTACTGAATATCCTAATTATTTTTGACATAAAAAAAAAAAAATCATTTTGATATAATGTATTGTTGGCTATTGCTACAAATATACCCGTGCTACTTATGACTGGTTTTGTGGTCCACGGTCACATATTGCTCATACACACTCACACACACATATGTATAATTAATCAGATTTTTACTTTGGTACCCCAAGTGTTGCATTCTAACCATCTAATGCATACTTTACACAAAAATAGTAGGGTACAATGGGGCTAAAGGCGTCCTGGGGTAAAATGTGCCTTTAATATTATTTTCCTAGATGGCAGAAAAAAAACTAAATGGCACTTTCCAAAACATCCGCTTCAAGAAACACATGCAAATTTGTCTGATCCTTGACACAATGGCGGGCAGCAGTGCAAAGTCAATTCTGTGCTTACTTTATATAATATTTGAAGTTTTTAAAAATGTTGTAGATTTAAGCAGCAAATGAGAATTGCCAAAATTCTTGAATATATCTTAAGACAAAGTTCTTCTTAATGATTTTCAGTTGTGTTTAAGATAATTAAAACAGCAGTTTTTACATTACAAAAGATTATGTAAAAGTATGGTATTTGGGGTAAAAAGCACCCCTCCTGTTGAGGCTAAAGGGCACAATAATTAACATTATTAATAGAAGGCTGACTTTTCCATTTGTTCACATGACATTGTTAGATTCAGACTGTAAATATCATATATTATTCTGAGCGTCCATCTTATAATCACCATGTTTAGAATGAAACCATCATATACTGTTAATCATATCATATAATAAAATATCATCTATTGTTACTACTGTAAATCTATTAAATTATTATGGGATCTCCTTCAGTGCTTTCAGAATCTTGTAATAATGTTTTATATTAACATTTTAATGAAAGTATATTTACTGAACAAAAAATAATTATTTTATTTATCAAAATAAGCATAAAATAATACAAACTTTGTTAAAGTCATTGTCTTGAACAAGTATTAACTTAGACATTATTTAAAAAAAAAACATTATTTTAGCTAAAAAGTATTTGTATCAATACTGTGAGCCCCCCACTTGCCACCTTATACATTTATAAGATTTTTAAACAAACTACTTTTAAACTAATTGTATAATTTATTTTCACACAAAATCTGTTGCTCCATAAAAGTTCAATAAAAATGTATAATTTTTTGCTCCATAAAAGTTCAATAAAAATGTATAATTTTTTTTGCAATCGTACACTTTGGGCGCAGTGAAAAGCACATTTTTTCTTAGAGTGTGCCTTAGCTCCATTGTACCCTATTATTCAGCTGTACTATGATAATTCAAAGGTTATCAGCATTACAAAACCTGGCCAGTCCACTTTTGAGCATGATGGCTTTAAATAAAAAAGGCCATGGCTGTGTGGACAGTGGCAGAACATTTATCCTCCAAAACACCCGTGGCTTAATTTGTTTCTGAAGTGATTATGACTTCGCTATTGGCTAATTAGGAACTCTCATTAAAATTTTCTACGACTGCTTGTAATGCATTAAGCCGCACTGATTGAATATGAGATCCTTGATGACAGCTCGCAGCAGTTGTAATGCATCTGAAAGTAACCTTCCCGTCAGCATGCAAATTCAGCCGCCGGTGCTCCGCTGTACGAAGCGGAACTGAATGAATGTGCTTTTATGTCTCAATTACAGTCCGGAGAGCTCAAACTGTGGACCTCTTCGAGGCCAGACTAAATTGTTTGTGCATTGTTTGAATAACTAGGTTTAAGCAAATACAGTAAGGCCCAGAATGTCTGAGATCACATAAAAACAATATATATAAATATATACATTCTATTTATACATATATTTCATTTACTCAGACTTTCTCAGACAGTCTCAGACTTTTGGAATTCCACTGTACATGTATTTTTTTTCCCCTTCAAAACACAAAAATGTGTCCACTGTGATTAATTTGATTTGCTCCTTTGCTTTCTATGCTTTCACCCTCTGTTGAAACTGTGCTGTCAGTCACTCGTGCATTTTTGTCACTGTCCCAGAATCCCTTGCCCTCAGTGCTTGCCCTCTAAGGTGGCCTTCATCATTTTGAGGTCACTCACAATAGCTTAAATCATAGATAAGCCCAGAGCATCCAGAGGCCCAAGGAAGAGCACAGAGTGAACATAATAAACATGCTGTTAACCGGTACGCTGCCCTTATGTGGGTGAAAGAAGCAATTTCCAGTAGCTGTTCATGACTGAAACAAGCCAATGAGATGATGCTGGGAGCAGATATGGATAACATCCCCTCCTCTATAAGCGGCATCACCATCTACATCCAGAGTACTGACTCAACAGCAGTGCACTTGGGCTTAAAACTACATACTATAATGCTAGAAACAAACCTTAAAGAGGAAGTTCACTTCCAGAAATTTACAGATAATTTACTAAGCCCCGTGTCAAAGATGTTCATGTCTTTCTTTCTTCAGTCGTAAAGAAATTATGTTTTTTTGAGGAAAACATTTCAGGACTTCTATGGTGCCCGCGAGTTTGAACTTCCAAAATGCAGTTTAAATGCAGCTTCAAAGGGCACTAAACGATCCCAGCCGAGGAAGAAGGGTCTTATCTAATGAAAAGATTGATTATTTAAAAAAAAAAAAAAAAATTACGATTTATATACTTTTTAACCTCAAGTGCTCGTCTTGTCTAGCTGTGCGTACTCTTTTTTTCTGGCTTTTTATTGCGATAGGACAGTAGAGAGATGACAGGAAAAAGCTGGGAGGAGAGAGGGGAGCAGGATCGGCAAAGGACCTTGAGACGGGAATCGAACTCGGGTCGTAGGGAGCGCAGTTGCGCTATATGTTAATGCATTAACCATGAGGCTATTGGTGCCAACAACTCTGTGTATTCTGGTTCAAGACAGTTAGGGTATGTCGAAAAACTCCCATCTCATTTTCTCCTCCAACACTGCAGAAGTACCGACCCAGTGTTTACAAAGTGAACCTGAAAAGAAGATCAAGAGCCCTTCACAAAAAAAGGTGAAACAGCGATGTAGGACGAGTTTGAACTTACAAAATGCAGTTTAAATGCAGCTTTTTGAGGGTTTTTTGACGGGATTTGAGGTTAAAATAAATATAATTTGTAATCTTTTTATTTTTTTTAGAAAACAACAAATCGTTTCGCTAGATAACACCCTTCTTCCTTGCCTGGGATCGTTTAGATCCCTTTGAAGCTGCATTTAAATGGGATTTTGGAAGTTCAAACTCAGGGGCACCATTGAATAGCATGTTTTTATGGAGAGAAATCCTGAAATGTTTTCACTCCCTAAATTCATGCCCAAATTACTCTGAATTAAATCAGCTAAACTGGAATCAAATCAAAAGCTTGTAAATCACCCATGCCTTAAAACAAACAAACAAGGTAAATGAAAACAACAAACATCAGCTAAATGAAATACACTGAAATGAAATGAAATACATTTAACTATCAAAAACTCTCAAAATAAGGGCTGATTATGCAAGGTTTACGAATGTGTATTAATTATGCTTTGTTGTTACTACACCTTTGCCAGCTAAATAAAAGTGCTCTTTAAAACACCAGAGAGCTCCAGGGAAGACGTCCCAAGGCCAGCGTTTAACAAGTGAGTGCAGCGTTTTGCTTAAGCGCACACTCATTAAGTGAAAATCTGAGCATGCAGCACAAATGAATATAGATGTATTGTTGCTGGTAAGTAATCAGTTGTAAAAAAAAAAGGATACTGTGTAAGCAGAGCAGAGAGAGATATGTGTGCACGCTCGAGAGAGAGAGACACAAACAAGCAGACGGTTTGTCTGATTCAGCTTGGCTGGAGACCGGGCCAGACTGTCTTGCTCCATGTATCTCATCTATCACTGACTATTTCCAGAGATGCACCCCTTTCTCACCTCAGAGAAAGAGGATTCAATCTTTCCTGGCCTTCTGTTCGTCTCTAAAAAAGCATTTATTTTGGTCTCACGAGGGAACCTTGAGCTGGCTATGATGGGGCCAGTCGTAAAGCGGATGACCAGGAGATCCAGAGCTTTCTACATGTATTCTAACATCAATTTGTAAGGTCCCAAAGCACAAGACATGTGATTATGGGTCCACGGTACATAAATGTGGGTTCAATGAGGAGCACTAAAGAGGGACAGATTGTAATCATGTTCAGTTTGTCAAAGATTCACGTTTTTATATAACTAACAATCTAATGATCACAAATGTGATTTGATCCACAGAACTAAATATTTGCACTTTATAAATAGAAAAAAAGCTGCTTCAAATATATAAGCAGGGGTAACCTCACTGGATAATAAACAGTAGGTTTAACCAGCTTCAAAGTATGTAAATTAATAACTACAGCTGGATTTATTCTCTCCTGAAGCTGTTTTTGCTGTGATTTAGAAAGATGAGCAACACTTTATTAGAGAATCACATCTTTCTATTATGACACTATCTGTTATGATTTTGTCTCTCAGCTGGCACAGGATCTCTGGAAGTATGGGACACAAGTCTGCCATCTTTTGCTCACAAAACTACAGAGCTTTTTAAATGTATAGATGGTAATGCAGCTAATCAATCCAATAAATCCAGTAAACCAAAAAAAAGTCATAATAGTTCTTATAGCAATTAGAAGAACTGTATTATAGAAGCTCATCCCGCCACCGAATAAAAATAAAAAAGGTCATTTTAACTCACAATTACAGTTTACAATTCGCAATTAAGACTTTTGTCTCAGAACTGAGTAATACAAACTCACAATTCTGATAATTTTATTCCTCAAAATTGTGTGATATAAACTCATAATCGCTAGTTACAATTTCAGAATTGTGGGACATGAACTTGCAATTGCGATAAAGTCATAATTGTGAGATAAAAACATACAGGACTTTTTTCCCTCAGAATTGACCCTTCGCAAACAGCCTGACTGACAGGCGATCTGACCAATCATAACGGCGATTCCACCATTCTGTGCGACAAACAAATCAGACAGGAGAGTAGAATAACTTTGGTGGACTTAAATTTGAAAAAATGTGTGTATTGACATCTTTCAGTGGTTGAAATAAAATACATTCTGATGTTCATTCATGTGCTTTAAGTAAAGAAGAAAAGACGATTGGTTCACGTGTCAAATGATCTAATAAGGCAACACAGTGATCTATCACGACACATTAAAGAGCCACAAAACGGTATTTATTGTTTGAATTTATTAAAAAATGACAACATTTTAAAGCTGAGACCTTGTTTCATACCAGGAGTAACCTGATCTGTCTTGTCTGTCTGTCTTGTCAGTTTCCTTTTTGTTCCGCAATATATTTTTCACTGCATGAGAAAATGTGTAGTGACAGCAGCATTGTTTGTAGGACATAGCAACAGTAACTAAGGAGGGCGGGTTTTTGCAAAGGGTCAGTTGCGTGATATAAACTCATAATTGCAAGTTATAATCTCAGAATCATGGGATATGAACTTGCAATTGTGATAATGTCAGAAATGTGAGATAAATACCCACAATTCTGACTTTTTTATCTTCAGAATTCCGTGATATAAATTCCAAATTGCAAGTTACAATCTCAGAATCGCAGGATATGAACTTTATTGTGATAAAGTATTTTTTTTTATCGCAAATGCGAGTTATCTCATAATTCTGAGTTTTTTCCTCAGAACTGAGTAATATAAACTTTTTGCAAGTAATAATTTCAGAATTCAGAATCCTGACTTTTTTCTGAGGGAGGAAAAAAGACTAACATGTTCTCAGAATTCTGAGTTTATAACCTGCAATTCTGACTTTATTTCTCAGAATTGTGAATTTATAAAAAAACACTGTTTCTCATACAGTGGGGATAAGTATAAGCTTTTGCTTAAGCTTTTTTCCCTGAGAAAAACACCTAGTCACCTCATATACATTATGCATTTCGTCTAGAGCTTCACATGTGAACTTGTCAAACTGTACCCCGATATGCCATAAAGCTACCAATTTGCAATCAAAAGTAGGACTTTTAAATGATCAAAACTCCAAGACTTTAAAATGACCTCAAACATTTCTCATTAGATTTTACCAAGGCCAAATGATCTGAGCTATGCCATCCGCATTCATTTTTCAGCTCCATCCTCTTACTATGTCAACAAATGACTCATTTTCTTCCATTTTCATCTCACGAATTTTAACACCTAAATGAACATAAAAGAAATGTCCATTAATTCTCCAAAGCCATAAGAAAGCAACCTCTAAGCAACAAAAACATCCTCCAGTCAAAATCTTAACACCCAACGAGAGGCAGACTTGAGAAGCGAAAGACCTTTGCACATTAACGTTCCACCGGGGCAAACAGCGGTTTAGGAAAGTGCAACTCACATTTCCTCACATGAGAGCTGAGAAAATCAAGTGCTTATTTCAACACTGCCCCCAAGTGGTGTTTTCAATGACCAGGCCAGCTACAAACAAGAAAGCACAAGATTGTTCACTCTCTGAAGGTAATTACACATTCTGATCAGATATCACAGCCGTAAACATGATTTAAACACTGCGATGGTCTATTAATAACTGAAGAACAGTTTGACTGAAGGTTATAAATCCTCTGAGGAAAGTTTTAAGTGCTGTGAGTCACGCTCCCCGTCACCTATGTCTTCCTTCGCTCAGGTAAAGTATATCTTGAAAGGTGACAGAACCGAGGTGGTATTAAAGGATCTACTCGCAGTGTTTATCACCGGCGGCATCTGTGTGTCGAGCGAGATAAAGAAAAGGTTGACGGCCGAGCAAGAGCTATACTAGCTTATAATTACGTAGTAGCGAAGCCAGCGCCTGACCTCTCGGCGAGAGTCGCAGATAAGAGTTTGTTTTCACCCCAACATCTGACCCTTTGCGGTGAATGTGCTTTGACAGGGTCTAAACAGTCGGATGAAAAATAAAAGCTTTTTCTGGTGTAAATGTGAGATAATGAGACGCCAATGAATGCGATGGTATTAGTCTATAAGTAAAAGCCGAGGGAGGCTGACCTGCTACGGTGACATGCGGGGCTCTAATCGGTAGCTACAGCTTTCAATGTGGTGCGGAGCCAAGCCACAGAGTGGGGCTAAATAATTTAACAGGTGCAATATGTTCAGGCTGGAAAATTCTCGAAAATGGCTTCCTTGTCCCAGAGTTGTAAAGAGTCATCAGATGACGGCGGAAACGTTGAGCTATCGCTCGTTTTAAGCTGTTGTATCCGGTCAGCTGAGAAATTTTGTGCATTCGTTATCTATCACATTCCAATTCTTCCCCTTGCATTATTGTTTTCAAGTTTTTTTTCCCGCCATCAAGGTCGGGTTTCCATGACAACAAAGTGGAATGTCATGCTGAATTTCACCTTTCCTGTCTCACCTCATATGGCGTTCTCAACCCACTCAAATATGGATGGCACGGCTGCCATACAGATGCCTGATTGGCTGCTGGGAGCTGACCTTGAGAGCGTGGCCCTTTGAGTTTTGGAAGCAGCTGCTTAATTCACAATCTGGTTAAACCCCAAATGGTGGATGCCACAACTGCACTCAGGTGAAACCAATGGAGCCATGGTGTGAGGTTGTCGGGCAAACTGAGAGGCCGCAAAATCTGCCCTGTGACAAACTTGTCATGTAGTTGCATCAAAAGCGTGGCCGGGGAAAAAAAATATGGACAAGGACGGAGTCAGGTGTCAGGTTGAAACTGAAGAGAGTAAATTTTTTAAACTTTAAACGGTTATTCACCTGGGACTCTAAAAGTAACCATCGCATGCATTTCTCAAGAGCTGCCGCCACAGTTTGGCAAGAGACAATCTCTCCTTGTCACTCTAAAGTGGCAGAAAGGATGACAAACGTCCTCTGGTGGAAAATACGTTGGGTCTCTACTTTCACCATGAGGCGTATCGTTAGAAACCTGTCAGTCCTCCAGACAATGCTACTTGGGGCGGTGTAGGGCAAGTAAGTGACAATAGCGGGCGAGGCTGTCAGAGCTGACGGCTGTATTATTCACCTTGACTAATGTGTTTGAATAGGAAGAGGATAGGAAGTCATGGATCAAACCACCCATAATCCAACTGGGCCACTATAATCCTCATCCTCTCAAAAAGTGATGGACAAGTCCATTATGGCACTCCAGAGGCAGGGTCCCTTCGCTGAGTAAATTTGGCAGATGAGCTGGAATACGCAGGCTCATGCATAAGAGGGAAAGAGCTGCTCTTGACATGCCTGACATCAATTGTTAGAGCCAAAGGGGAAAAAAAAAAAATCAGACGGTTGGAGAAATCATGAGGACAGTGGTAGGAATGAACCATTTTACTTCTGCCGCATTGCAATCTAAATGTGGGGTCATTATTTGGGAAGTCACGATATGCCAAAAGCTGGTGAAAACAAACTTCAATTTCCAGTAAAACATATATCGTTTCTTCTGAGGAGGCAAGGAAGGCAGTGTCTCCTTAAAAAACTGGATGAGAATATAAAATCATAGTATAAAAATAAAACAACACAAATATTACAAAATTTATAAACTTTATAAACACTTGTTTTTCCTAAAGTAAAATTATCCAACAGCGACACCAGCAGGTAAAGTTACAGCAGGAGACTGCGTCTCTCTCGCCATTAAGTTTTAACAG